>JAUCBJ010002983.1:0-96593 GCA_032718475.1 Nemertoderma westbladi | reverse complement strand
CTGATTGTGGTTGGTTCACTGATTGTGGTTGGTTCACTGATTGTGGTTGGTTCACTGATTGTGGTTGGTTCACTGATTGTGGTTGGTTCACTGATTGTGGTTGGTTCATTGGTTGTGGTTGGTTCACTGATTGTGGTTGGTTCATTGATTGTGGTTGGTTCATTGATTGTGGTTGGTTCACTGATTGTGGTTGGTTCATTGATTGTGGTTGGTTCACTGATTGTGGTTGGTTCACTGATTGTGGTTGGTTCACTCATTGTGGTTGGTTCATTGATTGTGGTTGGTTCACTGATTGTGGTTGGTTCACTGATTGTGGTTGGTTCACTCATTGTGGTTGGTTCACTCATTGTGGTTGGTTCACTGATTGTGGTTGGTTCACTGATTGTGGTTGGTTCATTGATTGTGGTTGGTTCATTGATTGTGGTTGGTTCATTGATTGTGGTTGGTTCACTCATTGTGGTTGGTTCACTGATTGTGGTTGGTTCACTGATTGTGGTTGGTTCACTCATTGTGGTTGGTTCACTGATTGTGGTTGGTTCATTGATTGTGGTTGGTTCACTGATTGTGGTTAGTTCACTGATTGTGGTTGGTTCATTGGTTGTGGTTGGTTCACTGATTGTGTTGGTTCATTGATTGTGGTTGGTTCAATGATTGTGGTTGGTTCACTGATTGTGGTTGGTTCATTGATTGTGGTTGGTTCACTGATTGTGGTTGGTTCACTGATTGTGGTTGGTTCACTGATTGTGGTTGGTTCACTGATTGTGGTTGGTTCACTGATTGTGGTTGGTTCACTGATTGTGGTTGGTTCACTGATTGTGGTTGGTTCACTCATTGTGGTTGGTTCACTCATTGTGCTTGGTTCATTGATTGTGGTTGGTTCACTGATTGTGGTTGGTTCATTGATTGTGGTTGGTTCATTGATTGTGGTTGGTTTATTGATTGTGGTTGGTTCACTGATTGTGGTTGGTTCACTTATTGTGGTTGGTTCACTCATTGTGGTTGGTTCATTGATTGTGGTTGGTTCATTGATTGTGGTTGGTTCATTGATTGTGGTTGGTTCACTGATTGTGGTTGGATTGTGGTTGGTTCATTGATTGTGGTTGGTTCACTGATTGTGGTTGGTTCACTGATTGTGGTTGGTTCACTGATTGTGGTTGGTTCACTGATTGTGGTTGGTTCACTGATTGTGGTTGGTTCATTGATTGTGGTTGGTTCACTCATTGTGGTTGGTTCACTCATTGTGGTTGGTTCATTGATTGTGGTTGGTTCACTGATTGTGGTTGGTTCACTGATTGTGGTTGGTTCACTGATTGTGGTTGGTTCATTGATTGTGGTTGGTTCACTTATTGTGGTTGGTTCACTCATTGTGGTTGGTTCATTGATTGTGGTTGGTTCATTGATTGTGGTTGGTTCATTGATTGTGGTTGGTTCACTGATTGTGGTTGGATTGTGGTTGGTTCATTGATTGTGGTTGGTTCACTGATTGTGGTTGGTTCACTGATTGTGGTTGGTTCACTGATTGTGGTTGGTTCACTTATTGTGGTTGGTTCACTCATTGTGGTTGGTTCATTGATTGTGGTTGGTTCATTGATTGTGGTTGGTTCATTGATTGTGGTTGGTTCACTGATTGTGGTTGGATTGTGGTTGGTTCACTGATTGTGGTTGGTTCATTGATTGTGGTTGGTTCACTTATTGTGGTTGGTTCACTCATTGTGGTTGGTTCATTGATTGTGGTTGGTTCATTGATTGTGGTTGGTTCATTGATTGTGGTTGGTTCACTGATTGTGGTTGGATTGTGGTTGGTTCATTGATTGTGGTTGGTTCACTGATTGTGGTTGGTTCACTGATTGTGGTTGGTTCACTGATTGTGGTTGGTTCACTTATTGTGGTTGGTTCACTCATTGTGGTTGGTTCATTGATTGTGGTTGGTTCATTGATTGTGGTTGGTTCATTGATTGTGGTTGGTTCACTGATTGTGGTTGGATTGTGGTTGGTTCATTGATTGTGGTTGGTTCATTGATTGTGGTTGGTTCATTGATTGTGGTTAGTTCACTGATTGTGGTTGGTTCATTGATTGTGGTTGGTTCATTGATTGTGGTTAGTTCATTGATTGTGGTTGGTTCACTGATTGTGGTTGGTTCATTGATTGTGGTTGGTTCATTGATTGTGGTTGGTTCATTGATTGTGGTTGGTTCACTGATTGTGGTTGGATTGTGGTTGGTTCATTGATTGTGGTTGGTTCACTGATTGTGGTTGGTTCACTCATTGTGGTTGGTTCACTCATTGTGGTTGGTTCATTGATTGTGGTTGGTTCACTGATTGTGGTTGGTTCACTGATTGTGGTTGGTTCATTGATTGTGGTTGGTTCACTGATTGTGGTTGGTTCACTGATTGTGGTTGGTTCATTGGTTGTGGTTGGTTCACTGATTGTGTTGGTTCATTGATTGTGGTTGGTTCATTGATTGTGGTTGGTTCACTGATTGTGGTTGGTTCATTGATTGTGGTTGGTTCACTGATTGTGGTTGGCTCACTGATTGTGGTTGGTTCACTCATTGTGGTTGGTTCACTCATTGTGGTTGGTTCACTGATTGTGGTTGGTTCACTGATTGTGGTTGGTTCACTCATTGTGGTTGGTTCACTCATTGTGGTTGGTTCATTGATTGTGGTTGGTTCACTGATTGTGGTTGGTTCACTGATTGTGGTTGGTTCACTGATTGTGGTTTGTTCACTGATTGTGGTTGGTTCACTCATTGTGGTTGGTTCACTGATTGTGGTTGGTTCGCTGATTGTGGTTGGTTCACTCATTGTGGTTGGTTCACTCATTGTGGTTGGTTCATTGATTGTGGTTGGTTCATTGATTGTGGTTGGTTCACTGATTGTGGTTGGATTGTGGTTGGTTCATTGATTGTGGTTGGTTCACTGATTGTGGTTGGTTCACTCATTGTGGTTGGTTCACTCATTGTGGTTGGTTCATTGATTGTGGTTGGTTCACTGATGGTGGTTGGTTCACTGATTGTGGTTGGTTCACTGATTGTGGTTTGTTCACTGATTGTGGTTGGTTCACTGATTGTGGTTGGTTCACTGATTGTGGTTGGTTCACTCATTGTGGTTGGTTCACTCATTGTGGTTGGTTCACTGATTGTGGTTGGATTGTGGTTGGATTGTGGTTGGTTCACTGATTGTGGTTGGTTCACTGATTGTGGTTGGTTCACTGATTGTGGTTGGTTCACTCATTGTGGTTGGTTCACTCATTGTGGTTGGTTCATTGATTGTGGTTGGTTCACTGATTGTGGTTGGATTGTGGTTGGTTCATTGATTGTGGTTGGTTCACTGATTGTGGTTGGTTCACTCATTGTGGTTGGTTCACTCATTGTGGTTGGTTCATTGATTGTGGTTGGTTCATTGATTGTGGTTGGTTCACTGATTGTGGTTGGTTCATTGATTGTGGTTGGTTCACTGATTGTGGTTGGCTCACTGATTGTGGTTGGTTCACTCATTGTGGTTGGTTCACTCATTGTGGTTGGTTCACTGATTGTGGTTGGTTCACTGATTGTGGTTGGTTCACTCATTGTGGTTGGTTCACTCATTGTGGTTGGTTCATTGATTGTGGTTGGTTCACTGATGGTGGTTGGTTCACTGATTGTGGTTGGTTCACTGATTGTGGTTTGTTCACTGATTGTGGTTGGTTCACTGATTGTGGTTGGTTCACTCATTGTGGTTGGTTCACTCATTGTGGTTGGTTCACTGATTGTGGTTGGTTCACTGATTGTGGTTGGTTCACTCATTGTGGTTGGTTCATTGATTGTGGTTGGTTCACTGATTGTGGTTGGTTCATTGATTGTGGTTGGTTCATTGATTGTGGTTGGTTCATTGATTGTGGTTGGTTCACTGATGGTGGTTGGTTCACTCATTGTGGTTGGTTCATTGATTGTGGTTGGTTCATTGATTGTGGTTGGTTCACTGATTGTGGTTGGATTGTGGTTGGTTCATTGATGGTGGTTGGTTCACTGATTGTGGTTGGTTCACTGATTGTGGTATGTTCACTGATTGTGGTTGGTTCACTGATTGTGGTTGGTTCATTGATTGTGGTTGGTTCACTGATTGTGGTTGGTTCACTGATTGTGGTTGGTTCATTGATTGTGGTTGGTTCACTGATTGTGGTTGGTTCATTGATTGTGGTTGGTTCATTGACTGTGGTTGGATTGTGGTTGGTTCATTGATGGTGGTTGGTTCACTGATTGTGGTTGGTTCACTGATTGTGGTATGTTCACTGATTGTGGTTGGTTCACTGATTGTGGTTGGTTCATTGATTGTGGTTGGTTCACTGATTGTGGTTGGTTCACTGATTGTGGTTGGTTCACTGATTGTGGTTGGTTCATTGATTGTGGTTGGTTCATTGATTGTGGTTGGTTCACTGATTGTGGTTGGATTGTGGTTGGTTCATTGATGGTGGTTGGTTCACTGATTGTGGTTGGTTCACTGATTGTGGTTGGTTCACTGATTGTGGTTGGTTCATTGATTGTGGTTGGTTCATTGATTGTGGTTGGTTCACTGATTGTGGTTGGATTGTGGTTGGTTCATTGATGGTGGTTGGTTCACTGATTGTGGTTGGTTCACTGATTGTGGTATGTTCACTGATTGTGGTTGGTTCATTGATTGTGGTTGGTTCACTGATTGTGGTTGGTTCATTGATTGTGGTTGGTTCACTGATTGTGGTTGGTACATTGATTGTGGTTGGTTCACTGATTGTGGTTGGTTCACTGATTGTGGTTGGTTCATTGATTGTGGTTGGTTCACTGATTGTGGTTGGTTCACTGATTGTGGTTGGTTCACTGATTGTGGTTGGTTCACTGATTGTGGTTGGTTCACTGATTGTGGTTGGTTCACTGATTGTGGTTGGTTCACTGATTGTGGTTGGTTCACTGATTGTGGTTGGTTCACTGATTGTGGTTGGTTCACTGATTGTGGTTGGTTCACTGATTGTGGTTGGTTCACTGATTGTGGTTGGTTCACTGATTGTGGTATGTTCACTGATTGTGGTTGGTTCACTGATTGTGGTTGGTTCATTGATTGTGGTTGGTTCACTGATTGTGGTTGGTTCACTGATTGTGGTTGGTTCACTGATTGTGGTTGGTTCACTGATTGTGGTTGGTTCACTGATTGTGGTTGGTTCACTGATTGTGGTTGGTTCACTGATTGTGGTATGTTCACTGATTGTGGTTGGTTCACTGATTGTGGTTGGTTCACTGATTGTGGTTGGTTCACTGATTGTGGTTGGTTCACTGATTGTGGTTGGTTCACTGATTGTGGTTGGTTCATTGATTGTGGTTGGTTCACTGATTGTGGTTGGTTCACTGATTGTGGTTGGTTCACTGATTGTGGTTGGTTCACTGATTGTGGTTGGTTCATTGATTGTGGTTGGTTCATTGATTGTGGTTGGTTCACTGATTGTGGTTGGTTCATTGATTGTGGTTGGTTCACTGATTGTGGTTGGTTCATTGATTGTGGTTGGTTCACTGATTGTGGTTGGTTCACTGATTGTGGTTGGTTCACTGATTGTGGTTGGATTGTGGTTGGTTCATTGATTGTGGTTGGTTCACTGATGGTGGTTGGTTCACTGATTGTGGTTGGTTCATTGATTGTGGTTGGTTCACTGATGGTGGTTGGTTCACTGATTGTGGTTGGTTCACTGATTGTGGTTGGTTCACTGATTGTGGTTGGTTCATTGATTGTGGTTGGTTCACTGATTGTGGTTGGTTCACTGATTGTGGTTGGTTCATTGATTGTGGTTGGTTCATTGATTGTGGTTGGTTCACTGATTGTGGTTGGTTCATTGATTGTGGTTGGTTCACTGATTGTGGTTGGTTCATTGATTGTGGTTGGTTCACTGATTGTGGTTTGTTCACTGATTGTGGTTGGTTCATTGATTGTGGTTGGTTCATTGATTGTGGTTGGTTCATTGATTGTGGTTGGTTCACTGATTGTGGTTGGTTCATTGATTGTGGTTGGTTCACTGATTGTGGTTGGTTCACTGATTGTGGTTGGATTGTGGTTGGTTCATTGATTGTGGTTGGTTCACTGATGGTGGTTGGTTCACTGATTGTGGTTGGTTCACTGATTGTGGTTTGTTCACTGATTGTGGTTGGTTCATTGATTGTGGTTGGTTCATTGATTGTGGTTGGTTCATTGATTGTGGTTGGTTCACTGATTGTGGTTGGTTCATTGATTGTGGTTGGTTCACTGATGGTGGTTGGTTCACTGATTGTGGTTGGTTCACTGATTGTGGTTGGTTCACTGATTGTGGTTGGTTCACTGATTGTGGTTGGTTCATTGATTGTGGTTGGTTCACTGATTGTGGTTGGTTCACTGATTGTGGTTGGTTCACTGATTGTGGTTGGTTCACTGATTGTGGTTGGTTCATTGATTGTGGTTGGTTCATTGATTGTGGTTGGTTCACTGATTGTGGTTGGTTCATTGATTGTGGTTGGTTCACTGATTGTGGTTGGTTCATTGATTGTGGTTGGTTCACTGATTGTGGTTGGTTCACTGATTGTGGTTGGTTCACTGATTGTGGTTGGATTGTGGTTGGTTCATTGATTGTGGTTGGTTCACTGATGGTGGTTGGTTCACTGATTGTGGTTGGTTCACTGATTGTGGTTTGTTCACTGATTGTGGTTGGTTCATTGATTGTGGTTGGTTCATTGATTGTGGTTGGTTCATTGATTGTGGTTGGTTCACTGATTGTGGTTGGTACATTGATTGTGGTTGGTTTTAGTGCAGACAGTTCTGAGTCAAATATGAAAAGTTTTAATACAATACATTTTGTATTATTAATGTTGAATTAAGTTTCTTTCTTTTTTCCAGCTATTTATTTGTATTTTTGTATTTTATTTTGTATTTTGGTAACCATTGGAACCTGATTACTATCGTCTCATTTGGTAGTTTATTAATGTTAAACTGCTGATTAATTTTAGGCAGCAGCCTACGCGTCGAACAGGAGTTTAGGATCGTGGATAAACGATCTTTGTGAGAGAGTTGAGTTCTTCCGAGGTTGGTCTATTCGAGTTCGGTTGACGGCCGCTAGGGAGCGCAACGCTAGCCCCAATCCACGAAGTTACTGGCTCCCTGCTTTCTTCTTCCCCCAAGGTGGGTGTGTAGAAGGGACATTAAGCAAAAAATAATTGTGTACGATATTCGTATAATTTAGTTCTTGGTTAATTATTGCTCACTGGGACTTTATTCAACTTTTTCTAGGTTTGCTGTTGACGGTTCTCCAAGATGTTGCCAGGAAACTGAAAGTTCCTGTAGATTCCCTTAGCTACCGGTACCGAGTAACTCCTTCCTTCGATGGTTCTGAGTTCGAGGTAATCGATTCATTATAGTCTGGATTGTAGTTGGACCTGGTGGAGTATAGGTATTTATTGTTTTGGTACCAAATTATCATGAAATATAAATCTCGGCAATCACTCGAAACTAGGAATAATTGGGTTTACACACATTACAACGCTAGTTTTAAAGCATGCAATAAAAAAAAATAATTTCGGTATTCCACGTATTAAAATTTGAAACCCCAACCGTTTTTTTTCTTGTAACCATTCCTATATGTACATTTTAAATGCGTTTTGGTCCATAAATCCGTAGTCAATGCATGCTATCGCTCTTTACTCATTTACTCTTATCGCTCTACTTTAATTTGTTGAGTTTGAAATTATATAAAAATCCAATGGACCACCTCGGCTTATTTAATTACGGATAATTACTTTGTATTTCAGGACGAGAGTGGACCCGGTGTAGTTATTTACGGTCTGTATCTAGACGGCGCCCGTTGGAATAGCGAACAATCACAGCTGGAAGACTTGCCTCTAAGTTCAACGTCAGCTGTTGATATTCGACTCCCGGCTGTCAATTTAATTCCTGTACAAGTGAGTTATGAGACTCTCGGACAAAACGTACGTTAAATACCGTACGCGTTCGTGGGGCCTTCGCGTAAGATGAAGTAAGCGGGGTTAGCATACGTGCAACAACATTTCAATAGTTGCCAAGTCAAGTAGCCATCTAGCGGTAGACTGGGGAACTGCAAAGACCTCCAACGGAAATTACATTGAAAACGTTTGACAGACTAATGTACCAAATTTGGTTTAATTTTTTAGCCTTCAAACATTAGTATTAATATTAATAAGTATTTAGGCCTACACGTTAACGTGAAGGGGTGGACCGGAGAGAAAATTTAGCCTACAACATAAAAACTACATAAATTTAATACATAACATTATCTATACTCACTTTAAAGTATAATATACAGTATTGCATTTATGATGTACAGTACAGTAGGTTCTATCGGTATAGTACATAATACAAATATAAATAGTTTAGGTTTTACAACACAAACACAAACGATTTTATTTCCGCAGTATTCCATGTCAGAAAACGCAACTGAGTCTATGGGATGCGATCCCCCGAACACGGATGAGCAGGAAACTGAAAGCAACCGACAAACAAATACGGAGATTCGAAGCGAAAGCCCCAAGTCTAACTCATCACGCAACCTAGAGCGCGGCAATGGAACTGCTGATCTTCAATATGAGTGCCCGGTTTACACCACCGGGAGGCGTGCGGGAACACTAACGTCCTCCGGACACAGCACTAACTACATCACCACAATCGAGTTGCCTAGTGATAGAGAATCTAAACATTGGATTCTGAGGGGTGTAGCGGCCCTTTGCGATTTGGTTTGATATAAAAATCAACAAACTTAATTTTTTTAATTTGAATGACAAGAAATGAATTTTTGGCGTAATAAAAAAGTCACATTTTTTTTATGACAGTCATTTTAGAACAAGAAGCAGCAAACTGAATTAAATAATTAAAATCAATTTTTAGTCAGTTAGAATTTTCCAGAAAATCAGAACAAATATTTTACGATAAATATTTTAATAAACATAAAACATAAAATGTTTGTTGCAGAAATGGGAATAACATTTACTCGAGATTTGGGGACACCCACCCCGCTCTTCTATTGAGCTACGTCTTGTGTAGTCTACAGTCTATATTGTAGCAGCGAACTTATTTGTATATTTAGGAGATCGGTTGTATATGTAAATAAACTTGTAAATAATATGTAAATATATTTTATTCTACTCTTTATTAAAATCATAAGAATAACATCTAAGTATGTTACTCGTTGTTTTCTGGAAATCGATTTAGCTTCATTTGTTCAATTTTCATTGATTCATCATCATCATACTCCCAGATTTATTCCAAATATTTATAGTTTTCGGACAGGGAAGTTTCATCGTGACTTATTTGTGAGTAGATAAAACTGTACCGACAATCATTGGCTAAATCTCTCGATATTATTAGGAACCTGTCACTTCTTGGAGTTTGTGTAAGACAGGTTCGTTTAACTAAAAGGTAAACACAAGAGTCTTACACCCCACAAACTGTAAAAAATATCGAATCAGGGGTTAGTTTAACTAAAAGGTAAACACAAGAGTCTTACACCCCACAAACTGTAAAAAATATCGAATCAGGGGTTCGTTTAACTAAAAGGTAAACACAAGAGTCTTACACCCCACAAACTGTAAAAAATATCGAATCAGGGGTTAGTTTAACTAAAAGGTAAACACAAGAGTCTCACACCCCACAAACTGTAAAAAATATCGAATCCGGGGTTAGTTTAACTAAAAGGTAAACAAACACAAGAGTCTTACACCCAACAAACTGTAAAAAATATAGAATCAGGGGTTAGTTTAACTAAAAGGTAAACACAAGAGTCTTACACCCCACAAACTGTAAAAAATATCGAATCAGGGGTTAGTTTAACTAAAAGGTAAACACAAGAGTCTCACACCCCACAAACTGTAAAAAATATCGAATCCGGGGTTAGTTTAACTAAAAGGTAAACAAACACAAGAGTCTTACACCCAACAAACTGTAAAAAATATCGAATCAGGGGTTAGTTTAACTAAAAGGTAAACACAAGAGTCTTACACCCCACAAACTGTAAAAAATATCGAATCAGGGGTTAGTTTAACTAAAAGGTAAACACAAGAGTCTTACACCCAACAAACTGTAAAAAATATCGAATCAGAGGTTAGTTTAACTAAAAGGTAAACACAAGAGTCTTACACCCAACAAACTGTAAAAAATATCGAATCAGGGGTTAGTTTAACTAAAAGGTAAACACAAGAGTCTTACACCCAACAAACTGTAAAAAATATCGAATCAGGGGTTAGTTTAACTAAAAGGTAAACACAAGAGTCTTATACCCCACAAACTGTAAAAAATATCGAATCAGGGGTTAGTTTAACTAAAAGGTAAACACAAGAGTCTTACACCCAACAAACTGTAAAAAATATCGAATCAGGGGTTAGTTTAACTAAAAGGTAAACACAAGAGTCTTACACCCCACAAACTGTAAAAAATATCGAATCAGGGGTTAGTTTAACTAAAAGGTAAACAAACACAAGAGTCTTACACCCCACAAACTGTAAAAATATCGAATCAGGGGTTAGTTTAACTAAAAGGTAAAAACAAGAGCCTTACACCCCACAAACTGTAAAAAAATTGAATCAGGGGTTAGTTTAACTAAAAGGTAAACACAAGAGTCTTACACCCCACAAACTGTAAAAAATATCGAATCAGGGGTTAGTTTAACTAAAAGGTAAACACAAGAGTCTTACACCCAACAAACTGTAAAAAATATCGAATCAGGGGTTAGTTTAACTAAAAGGTAAACACAAGAGTCTTATACCACACAAACTGTAAAAAATATCGAAACAGGGGTTAGTTTAACTAAAAGGTAAACACAAGAGTCTTACACCCCACAAACTGTAAAAAATATCGAATCAGGGGTTAGTTTAACTAAAAGGTAAACAAACACAAGAGTCTTAAACCCCACAAACTGTAAAAAATATCGAATCAGGGGTTAGTTTAACTAAAAGGTAAACACAAGAGTCTTACACCCCACAAACTGTAAAAAATATCGAATCAGGGGTTAGTTTAACTAAAAGGTAAACGCAAGAGTCTTACACCCCACAAACTGTAAAAAATATCGAATCAGGGGTTAGTTTAACTAAAAGGTAAACAAACACAAGAGTCTTAAACCCCACAAACTGTAAAAAATATCGAATCAGGGGTTAGTTTAACTAAAAGGTAAACACAAGAGTCTTACACCCCACAAACTGTAAAAAATATCGAATCAGGGGTTAGTTTAACTAAAAGGTAAACACAAGAGTCTTACACCCAACAAACTGTAAAAAATATCGAATCAGGGGTTAGTTTAACTAAAAGGTAAACACAAGAGTCTTACACCCAACAAACTGTAAAAAATATCGAATCAGGGGTTAGTTTAACTAAAAGGTAAACACAAGAGTCTTATACCCCACAAACTGTAAAAAATATCGAATCAGGGGTTAGTTTAACTAAAAGGTAAACACAAGAGTCTTACACCCCACAAACTGTAAAAAATGTCGAATCAGGGGTTAGTTTAACTAAAAGGTAAACAAACACAAGAGTCTTACACCCCACAAACTGTAAAAATATCGAATCAGGGGTTAGTTTAACTAAAAGGTAAACACAAGAGTCTTACACCCCACAAACTGTAAAAAATATCGAATCAGGGGTTAGTTTAACTAAAAGGTAAACACAAGAGTCTTACACCCCACAAACTGTAAAAAATATCGAATCAGGGGTTAGTTTAACTAAAAGGTAAACAAACACAAGAGTCTTACACCCCACAAACTGTAAAAAATATCGAATCAGGGGTTAGTTTAACTAAAAGGTAAACACAAGAGTCTTACACCCCACAAACTGTAAAAAATATCGAATCAGGGGTTGGTTTAACTAAAAGGTAAACACAAGAGTCTTACACCCCACAAACTGTAAAAAATATCGAATCAGGGGTTAGTTTAACTAAAAGGTAAACACAAGAGTCTTACACCCCACAAACTGTAAAAAATATCGAATCAGGGGTTAGTTTAACTAAAAGGTAAACACAAGAGTCTTACACCCCACAAACTGTAAAAAATATCGAATCAGGGGTTAGTTTAACTAAAAGGTAAACAAACACAAGAGTCTTATACCCCACAAACTGTAAAAAATATCGAATCAGGGGTTAGTTTAACTAAAAGGTAAACACAAGAGTCTTACACCCCACAAACTGTAAAAAATATCGAATCAGGGGTTAGTTTAACTAAAAGGTAAACAAACACAAGAGTCTTACACCCCACAAACTGTAAAAAATATCGAATCAGGGGTTAGTTTAACTAAAAGGTAAACACAAGAGTCTTACACCCCAAAAACTGTAAAAAATATCGAATCAGGGGTTAGTTTAACTAAAAGGTAAACAAACACAAGAGTCTTACACCCCACAAACTGTAAAAATATCGAATCAGGGGTTAGTTTAACTAAAAGGTAAAAACAAGAGTCTTACACCCCACAAACTGTAAAAAAATTGAATCAGGGGTTAGTTTATCTAAAAGGTAAACACAAGAGTCTTACACCCCACAAACTGTAAAAAATATCGAATCAGGGGTTAGTTTAACTAAAAGGTAAACACAAGAGTCTTACACCCCACAAACTGTAAAAAATATCGCATCAGGGGTTAGTTTAACTAAAAGGTAAACACAAGAGTCTTACACCCCACAAACTGTAAAAAATATCGAATCAGGGGTTAGTTTAACTAAAAGGTAAACACAAGAGTCTTACACCCCACAAACTGTAAAAAATATCGAATCAGGGGTTAGTTTAACTAAAAGGTAAACACAAGGGTCTTACACCCCACAAACTGTAAAAAATATCGAATCAGGGGTTAGTTTAAAGCCATCTTGATGGCGTTCTAGTAGTAATATAAAGTAATGAAAAGATTATGGTTCTTATACCCTCAGTTTCCTATTACCGTAAACGTTAAATGATATGATTTATGATATGAATATGATTTTGTTGGGAAAAGGGCATGTAAACGGGGGTTGAACCAGCGCTATAAACGCGTTTCGTTAGTCAGGCCTCATTAGTTATAGCGCTAACTACTAACCAGTCCAACCACAAAAATAACAAATTGTTTGTAAGATTACATTACCTTACCCAACCCAAGTCATAGATAATGGCCGGTGTCTTTCCTCGTATAAATTTCTCAATGAGACACCCAGTTACATAGAATGGTCTCGATGGAGCCTGTCATCAGGATCCCCCATAATTGCAATATTATTCTGTTGAGATTCTGCATTTTGTTCTGAATTTCTGTTGACGTGGTTGATGTAAACACTGAAGGCAACGTAGAGCTAAAAAGGTAGAGGCGGCGGTAGATACTGCATGGCTGTCAGGCAATTAATAATAAATACCAATTATTGTTTATATTTTTTTTTTTACTCAAAAGCCTCCGTATATTATGATATAAACAAACAATAATTCAAATATAAAAACGCACATAAACAAGTACAAATATAACCCACCACCAGCTGATTCAAACTGTTACCTAGCAACAATACAAATTGGTTCAGTATTAGTATTGGTTATTGTTTATGTGGTAACCATGGCGATCCCAAGTTTCAGGTTCATTTCAATCATTTGCATTGAACGGATGCACTGTAAAGTCGCTATGTTGGGACAACATAATAATAATATAACTAAATGTAAAGGCTCTAATGTCCTCCAAAGTTGTAAAGTGCTAAATAACAACTCGCTGTTAATACTTAACGACCTTTAGTAATGTTAAAATTTTGGAATAAAAATAATGTACATTTGTTTCTTCAGTAAGTGTTGGCGAAGGAGTAACATAACCAATGTTATTTTATCTGTCAAGTTGTCTACCATATCCAAAATGATGCATAGGAGCATTTTTTGGGAGACCAACACCACTTACTCGCCTCTGATATCTGCTGAATTGTCGACAATGTCCACCAACCTCCCATTGGTGCACCTTCTACACAGACCGCATCCTATGCTGTTGGATGCCGATTACATCAACATGCATCCAATGTAAGATTGCCATACTGAACTGATTCACCAAGAGTTGTCAGGGCCTAAGTGGGATGCTGGCCCACTGGGGAGAAAGATGTAGCCTGGGTCTCCAGTCTGACATTCACCATCTGCCCTTTGTATAGTACACAGCGCCCTGAGGCGGTGTACTGCCGGGTGCCATGGGATAGTCTAGTACCAGGTGCTACGGGACAGTCTAGTACCGGGTGCAATGGGACAGTCTAGTACCGCGTGTCATGGGACAGTCTAGTACCGCGTGTCATGAGACAGTCTAGTACCGGGTGCTATGGACAGTCTAGTACCGGGTGCTATGGGACAGTCTAGATACCGGGTGCTATGGGACAGTCTAGTACCGGGTGCTATGGGACAGTCTAGTACTACTACTACTACTACTACTACTAGGATCGGCATGCTGCATTGCAGCTGCATTTTTAAGAATGCGGTGCCGGCTTGTCAACAAAATTGCACCGCCACAACTCCCTATCACCCATGACATTTGCTAGATCATCCGCATCTTCCAGTGTCCTTTAGGATGCGTCTCAAGAAAGTCATGGGCTGTCCACCATGCTTATTCACGCCATGAGGCTGCCAAAGTACAAGATTATGCACTGGCTGGTCCTCACGGCGAAAGCAATGTCCTGCAAAGCGGAGGCGATTTTGTTCTAGTGTCAAGCTTGGGGGAACCAATGAGACACCTCCAATGTTATATAGTGTCTGGTTGGAGATGTGTGCATTGTACTTGACACAATGAACCCGGCGTAGCATTCTTGTGAATGTGCCATCCAGAGATTTGGTGTCCTCAGCAGTTAGAGCCCAGCATGGACTCCCGTAGAGGAGTACTGGAACTACTGCTGCTCTAAATAATCGGACCTTAAGTTTCCGATTAATTCTCGGTGACTTCCAAATCCTGGAAAGCCTATTCAAGGCTGCCCATGCCTTTCCCTTACGTATTCGAAGGTCCTCACCTGACTTCCGGATCCATGATCCCAGGTAACAGAAGTCGTCCACATGCTCAAGTATACCATCCTTTGAGCTTATGCTCATCCGATCAGAGACTTGCTGAGGACTTTCAAAGTTAACTGTCAGAATTTTGGTCTTTCTGGAGTTAATAAAAAGACCAACACTAGAAGCAGCATGTTCTAATGAGTTGAGGAGCCGTTGGGCTCCCTCTAATGCTTCTGAGAGTACTCCTAAGTCATCAGCGAAGTCTAGATAACTATGATATCAATATCTCAGGGTACCATTGTGAACACAATCTTCAGACTCTAACAGACAATTCGCAGACAAAATGTAAAGGCGTCGCAATTTATGCAAAAGGTGATTTAAGTTGCACTAGGTTAACTTTGCTCGAAACTAAAGAGCTGGACATTGTGTGGTGTTTAATATCTACTGGCTCTAAAAGCTTCTTAGTGGGATCAGTATATGCTCACCTGTACAATACACCAGAACTTGAGAAAATTTTTGAAAATTTAAAACAGGCCCAGGAGTTCAGTGTTTCGAACAACCTAGCTGGCGTTCTAATCGCCAGAGATTGGAATTCACGCCATCACCGCTGGGGGGACACAACTGTAAATCAAATGGGGGCTAAATTCAACAACTTCTTAATTGATGAACCTAGCTTCAAGCTCATCAACCCAAAAGATCGTACTTTTGTGTGTGATAATGGAGGTAGTATTATCGACTTCATCATCACAACACAGAATATTTATGATGAATTTGTTGACATATATGTTGATATAACCTATGAACTCTTTGCTGGTACACCAGGCCGGGGACATTATCCAGTTTTCTCTGTTTTCAGTGATGAAACCGCACAAGAAAGACAGCACAAGAAAAATAATTTACAATCTCACAGATACTGACTGGACATTATGGTCACACTCTTTGGAAAATATTCTTAAAGATAATAAAGACTATTGGACAATAATTGACGACCCTGAAGAACTTTGGAGCTTTTTGCAAAATTCTATCAATAAAACGAATGCTAAAATACTACAGACAAAATTGGTCAACAAACATTCAAAGCCTTACTGGAACGAAATTTTATCAGATCTCTCCAAGAAATTAAGGAGAGCGAGAAAAAACCTAAAGCTTAGGAGCGATCCGATGAACCATGATAGATATAAACAACTAAAGGAAGTCTTTAACAACCAAATAGAAAAGTCCCGCAATGAATGGTTTCAAAAACAAGCATCGGAGTTAAATAAAACCAACTCTAAAATCTTCTGGAAATCATTCAAGCACAATTTCAAAAAGAAGGGTGACTCAAGAGTGGATTCACTAATGAAGGATGGAAAGATAATTACTGATGAGGAGGAAAAGGCCAAGTATATGTTTGAAACTTTCTTCACTGGAAACCATTTGGCTGGAGAAAATTTCGATGAACCTTTTAAGAATTATGTTGACAAATTTATTGAAGATCACCATTCTGATTTCTATGGGAGTGATGAGAATGAATCGAGCACAGAACTTGATCAAGCTTTCACAATGAAAGAGTTACAACAAGCAATAAAACAAATTAAATGTAGTGGTAAGTCAATGGATTGTGATGGAATACATCCAAAGTTTATAACATCTATGGGCTTTTGGGCGCGGTCACTCACTTTACATTTGTTTAATCTAACATTTGAGAGTAATATATGGCCATGGCCATTGAATATGATTAAGTTTATCAAAAAAGCAGGTAAAAGAGATTACAAATTCCCAGGTTCATACCGACCTATCTCTATATCGTCATATTTTGGTAAACTTTTTGAACGGTTGATCAAACATAGAATTCAAGATTTAGTTGGACCACACTGCGACAAATCACAATTCTGCAAACCTAACTTGAGCACAGTAGACTACCTATATAAATTAACAAGTATGATAAAAGAAGATACATCAAATGGTAGATCAGGTGTCTTAACTACTATAGATGTAGAGAAGGCTTTTGATTCTATATGGATAAACGGACTCCTCTATAAACTATATAATGCCGGATAGTTATAAAACCCGAAAATAACGACAAATACGAATTTATCAGCGAAAATATCAAAATTATCAAACAATCTACAAAATCTCGCTTTCCAATAAGATGAGTATAATTAGAAGTCACACTTTACATTTTTTAATTAATAAAATCCGATAATTTCGCCCCATTTTCGACCTTAAAAGTAATTTAATACCAAATGCTGTCTACTGGTTGGTTGTTGGGTGTTGACCAATAATGGCAGCTTGGATGAATGACTCAGCATCAACAGATCAGTATAGGGGCCTACTGGTGTATTACTGTACAGTAAAAGCATATGGTACGGTACAGCCTGAAGCGGCAAAGTTGAAAGAAGCTGTCCGGTGCCCTAACCCAATACTGCAACGATGTAATTCCCATATGAAATGTTGTTTGCATTACGGCATACGGTACCTTTAGCGCTACCTGGCCTAGGTGTGCACTGTAGGCCTACAGTGAGTGAGTGTAGTCGCTATAACTGCAGTAGGCCTACACTCTGACTGTACTGTCCTAATTTGAGCGCCATCTTGTGGTGTTTTGCAATCATTGGATCACCCCTAACAACCAATCAGCAGAGCCAGTATTTGGTATTAAATTACTTTTAGGGTCGAAAATGGGGCGAAATTATCGGATTTTATTAATTAAAAAATGTAAAGTGTGCCTTCTAATAATACCGATCTCACTGGAAAGTTAGATTTTATTTAAAGTTTTATAATTTCGATATTTTCGTTAATAATTTCGTCCTTTTCGTTTTTTTCGGGTTTTATAACTATCCTATAATGCCGGTATTAGGGGGAAAATATTCTGAAATGCATCACAACCATATTAAAACACCGTAATATAGAAATAGTTGTTAATGACTACAAATCAGAAACGTTTTGTCTAGATGTTGAAATCGGGTTAGCTCAAGGACAAGTCCTTTCAATGGACTTTTTCTGTTTCTACATTGTAGAGTTGTTGTCACAATACAAATACGCAGATGATAGCTCTAATTATAGAGGATGTGATCAATCAATGGAGGCCCTGTTAGTCTGCCTAAGTCAAGTTCAAACAGACTGTAGCCAATTTAGTACATGGTGTACAAAATGGCGACTAAAAACTAATGGAGAAAAGACAGACATTGTGATAATAAACATGCCTCACATTGACTATGATGCCTTACCTAAAATAGTCATGGGGAATAGTGTATGTAGCTATGTTTATGAGACCAAAATTCTTGGAGTCATTTTTGACTCAAATATGTCCTTTGAATTTCATCTCAGGTCACTATTGCAAAAATTCTGGAGTATTTGGGATCTCATAAGTAAATTTGTGAAGCCATCCAGTGGAATAAACCTACTAGCAGCAACAAAGCAAATACAGTCGGTACTACTACCAAGACTATTGTATGCATCACCAGTATGGATGAATCGGGAAGCCATAAAAATTCTTAATGATCTATGGGGCATAATGCTAAAACAATCTGTTGGTGCTTTATATAACCCTCACAGAAATAAACTAGAAGTGATATGTGGCATTCCGCCTCCCGAAATATTTTGTCAGGTAATCAGGACCAAATATCTGTTGAAATCATTGTCGAGATCGGAAGACATTACAATGTCGTTGAAAGCAATTTCCGAACTGTCCTTAAAAAACAGTTTTGCCTCACACTTGAACGATGTGAAAACATATATTGCGTGGTTAAACAATGAGAGATCTAGTCGTTTAATTGAAATCGAGAATATAGACTCACGGCAATTGCACTACACTCAAGGACAAATGAAAATGTATACACAGGATGTATGGAAAAAGTCTCTCAATTTGAACGATTCTCTGATCAAAACAAACCAGCTGCCGTCACTTACACCCATAAATCTAGCCTGTGGTAGAGCTCATGAATCCTTCATTCTCGGTTTGGTGCTCGGTCAGGGCAACCTGGCTCTTATGAGAAGCAGATATGGTGACATTGATGATTGTGCCTGTTTATGTGGTGAGCCTGAATCCGAATCGCATTTTCTACTAGATTGTGTTCTTACAGTAGATTAGATCAATCGACTTTGTTAAGAGCTGCAATGTCCGCCTATGGTGTTGCTCAACTTGACGATTTTATGTATATTAGATCACCTGTAACTCTTAAAGCTCTGGTTAAATACTCTATATGAACCAAATTTGAAGCGATACACATATCATTAATTATTTTAGTTATCGATGCTTATCGATATTTTTAACGTATGTCTATTTTATTAGTTTGTGCATCCATTTCAGCATGCAAAAATATGCTTTTTATTAAAGAATTATATATATATATATATATAGATCAGTTAGGTACTTGGCAGGATTTCCTCGACTTCTGGAGCCAGTAGGTGGAGTTATCATCACCCCATCATCATTATAATGATCTAAGGACATGCATAGAACATAGTCAACAATGAACAAAAATGGTGCAAGTGTGTCTCCTTGGAGGACGCCCCATAACACTTCAAATGGTTCTGTGTCACCGTCAACAGTAGACACAAATGTTGTCGAACCATCGTATACTGATCTGATTGCTGCAATAATTTCATCAGGAATCCCATATAATGAAAGTATACTGAACATACGTGAGCGAGAGACTGAATCAAAGGCCTTGAAGAAGTCAACAAAGATAACAGCCAGATGCCTGTCTTTCTTTTTTGATAACTCTTCAATTATCCTTCTAAGTGCCAAAATTGGCTCCATGGTCCCACGACCTTTACGGAACCCATTCTGATTTCCACGGAGCAGTCTCTCAATGGGATCCCTGATGCGATTTAATAGAATCCTATTGTATAGCTTTGCAGCAATCGAGATCAATGAGATTCCCCGAAAAGAACCATAGAGTGTTAGGTTGCCCTTCTTGGGAACTGGCACCAACTTATTTTTTTTCATTTCTTGTGGGACTCTTGTTGTTCGGTACATGTCTACTATGATGGGATAGATGAGCTTTAAACACTCAGGTATTTTAAAGACCTCAGGGGGAACACCATCTACTCCACTGGCACGATTGGTCTTAATGCTCTTTGCAGCAGCCTTCACTTCTGCAGAGGAGATATCGCCAATGGGAATATCTGGGAGTACAGACTCAGACACTTTTACTTCTCATGAGACAGTCTAGTACCGGCTGCTATGGCACAGTCTAGTACCGGGTGCTATGGGACAGTCTAATACCGGGTGCTATGGGACACTCTAGTACCGGGTGCAATGGGACAGTTTAGTACCGGGTTCTATGGGACAGTCTAGTACCGGGTGCTATGGGACAGTCTAGAACCGGGTGCTATGGGGCAGTCTAGAACCGGGTGCTATGGACAGTGTAGTACCGGGTGCTATGGGACAGTCTAGTACCGGGTGCTATGGGCAGTGTAGTACCGGGTGCTACGGGACAGTCTAGTACCGGGTGCTATGGGACAGTCTAGTACCGGGTGCTATGGGGCAGTCTAGAACCGGGTGCTATGGGGCAGTCTAGAACCGGGTGCTATGGACAGTGTAGTACCGGGTGCTATGGGACAGTCTAGTACCGGGTGCTATGGGCAGCCTAGTAGCGGGTGCTATGGGACAGTCTAGTACCGGGTGCTATGGGACAGTCTAGAACCGGGTGCTATGGGACAGTCTAGAACCGGGTGCTATGGGACAGTCTAGTACCGGGTGCTATGGGACAGTCTAGTACCGGGTGATACGGGACAGTCTAGTACCGGGTGCTATGGGACAGTCTAGTACCGGGTGCTATGGGACAGTCTAGAACCGGGTGCTATGGACAGTGTAGTACCGGGTGCTATGGGACAGTCTAGTACCGGGTGCTATGGGACAGTCTAGTACCGGGTGCTATGGGACAGTCTAGAACCGGGTGCTATGGACAGTGTAGTACCGGGTGCTACGGGACAATCTAGTACCGGGTGCTATGGGACAGTCTAGTACCGGGTTCTATGGGACAGTCTAATACCGGTTGCAAAGGGACAGTCTAGTACCGGGTGCTATGGGACAGTCTAGTACCGGGTGCTATGGGACAGTCTAGAACCGGGTGCTATGGGACAGTCTAGAACCGGGTGCTATGGGACAGTCTAGTACCGGGTGCTATGGGACAGTCTAGTACCGGGTGATACGGGACAGTCTAGTACCGGGTGCTATGGGACAGTCTAGTACCGGGTGCTATGGGACAGTCTAGAACCGGGTGCTATGGACAGTGTAGTACCGGGTGCTATGGGACAGTCTAGTACCGGGTGCTATGGGACAGTCTAGTACCGGGTGCTATGGGACAGTCTAGAACCGGGTGCTATGGGACAGTCTAGTACCGGGTGCTATGGGACAGTCTAGTACCGGGTGCTATGGGACAGTCTAGAACCGGGTGCTATGGGACAGTCTAGAACCGGGTGCTATGGGACAGTCTAGTACCGGGTGCTATGGGACAGTCTAGTACCGGGTGCTACGGGACAGTCTAGAACCGGGTGCTATGGGACAGTCTAGTACCGGGTGCTATGGGACAGTCTAGTACCGGGTGATACGGGACAGTCTAGTACCGGGTGCTATGGGACAGTCTAGTACCGGGTGCTATGGGACAGTCTAGTACCGGGTTCTATGGGACAGTCTAATACCGGTTGCAAAGGGACAGTCTAGTACCGGGTGCTATGGGACAGTCTAGTACCGGGTGCTATGGGACAGTCTAGAACCGGGTGCTATGGGACAGTCTAGTACCGGGTGCTATGGGACAGTCTAGTACCGGGTGATACGGGACAGTCTAGTACCGGGTGCTATGGGACAGTCTAGTACCGGGTGCTATGGGACAGTCTAGTACCGGGTGCTATGGGACAGTCTAGTACCGGGTGCTATGGGACAGTCTAGTACCGGGTGCTATGGGACAGTCTAGTACCGGGTGATACGGGACAGTCTAGTACCGGGTGCTATGGGACAGTCTAGTACCGGGTGCTACGGGACAGTCTAGTACCGGGTGCTATGGGACAGTCTAGTACCGGGTGCTATGGGACAGTCTAGTACCGGGTGATACGGGACAGTCTAGTACCGGGTGCTATGGGACAGTCTAGTACCGGGTTCTATGGGACAGTCTAATACCGGTTGCAAAGGGACAGTCTAGTACCGGGTGCTATGGGACAGTCTAGTACCGGGTGCTATGGGACAGTCTAGAACCGGGTGCTATGGGACAGTCTAGTACCGGGTGCTATGGGACAGTCTAGTACCGGGTGATACGGGACAGTCTAGTACCGGGTGCTATGGGACAGTCTAGTACCGGGTGCTATGGGACAGTCTAGTACCGGGTGATACGGGACAGTCTAGTACCGGGTGCTATGGGACAGTCTAGTACCGGGTGCTATGGGACAGTCTAGAACCGGGTGCTATGGGACAGTATAGTACCGGGTGCTATGGGACAGTCTAGTACCGGGTGATACGGGACAGTCTAGAACCGGGTGCTATGGGACAGTCTAGTACCGGGTGCTATGGGACAGTCTAGTACCGGGTGATACGGGACAGTCTAGTACCGGGTGCTATGGGACAGTCTAGTACCGGGTGCTATGGGACAGTCTAGTACCGGGTTCTATGGGACAGTCTAATACCGGTTGCAAAGGGACAGTCTAGTACCGGGTGCTATGGGACAGTCTAGTACCGGGTGCTATGGGACAGTCTAGAACCGGGTGCTATGGGACAGTCTAGTACCGGGTGCTATGGGACAGTCTAGTACCGGGTGATACGGGACAGTCTAGTACCGGGTGCTATGGGACAGTCTAGTACCGGGTGCTATGGGACAGTCTAGTACCGGGTGCTATGGGACAGTCTAGTACCGGGTGCTATGGGACAGTCTAGTACCGGGTGCTATGGGACAGTCTAGTACCGGGTGATACGGGACAGTCTAGTACCGGGTGCTATGGGACAGTCTAGTACCGGGTGCTACGGGACAGTCTAGTACCGGGTGCTATGGGACAGTCTAGTACCGGGTGCTATGGGACAGTCTAGTACCGGGTGATACGGGACAGTCTAGTACCGGGTGCTATGGGACAGTCTAGTACCGGGTTCTATGGGACAGTCTAATACCGGTTGCAAAGGGACAGTCTAGTACCGGGTGCTATGGGACAGTCTAGTACCGGGTGCTATGGGACAGTCTAGAACCGGGTGCTATGGGACAGTCTAGTACCGGGTGCTATGGGACAGTCTAGTACCGGGTGATACGGGACAGTCTAGTACCGGGTGCTATGGGACAGTCTAGTACCGGGTGCTATGGGACAGTCTAGTACCGGGTGATACGGGACAGTCTAGTACCGGGTGCTATGGGACAGTCTAGTACCGGGTGCTATGGGACAGTCTAGAACCGGGTGCTATGGGACAGTATAGTACCGGGTGCTATGGGACAGTCTAGTACCGGGTGATACGGGACAGTCTAGTACCGGGTGCTATGGGACAGTCTAGTACCGGGTGCTATGGGACAGTCTAGAACCGGGTGCTATGGGACAGTCTAGTACCGGGTGCTATGGGACAGTCTAGTACCGGGTGATACGGGACAGTCTAGTACCGGGTGCTATGGGACAGTCTAGTACCGGGTGCTATGGGACAGTCTAGTACCGGGTGCTATGGGACAGTCTAGTACCGGGTGATACGGGACAGTCTAGTACCGGGTGCTATGGGACAGTCTAGTACCGGGTGCTATGGGACAGTCTAGTACCGGGTGCTATGGGACAGTCTAGAACCGGGTGCTATGGGACAGTCTAGTACCGGGTGCTATGGGACAGTCTAGTACCGGGTGATACGGGACAGTCTAGTACCGGGTGCTATGGGACAGTCTAGTACCGGGTGCTATGGGACAGTCTAGTACCGGGTGCTACGGGACAGTCTAGTACCGGGTGCTATGGGACAGTCTAGTACCGGGTGCTATGGGACAGTCTAGTACCGGGTGATACGGGACAGTCTAGTACCGGGTGCTATGGGACAGTCTAGTACCGGGTGCTATGGGACAGTCTAGAACCGGGTGCTATGGACAGTGTAGTACCGGGTGCTATGGGACAGTTTAGTACCGGGTTCTATGGGACAGTCTAGTACCGGGTGCTATGGGACAGTCTAGTACCGGGTGCTATGGGACAGTCTAGAACCGGGTGCTATGGGACAGTCTAGAACCGGGTGCTATGGGACAGTCTAGTACCGGGTGCTATGGGACAGTCTAGTACCGGGTGATACGGGACAGTCTAGTACCGGGTGCTATGGGACAGTCTAGTACCGGGTGCTATGGGACAGTCTAGAACCGGGTGCTATGGACAGTGTAGTACCGGGTGCTATGGGACAGTCTAGTACCGGGTGCTATGGGACAGTCTAGTACCGGGTGCTATGGGACAGTCTAGAACCGGGTGCTATGGACAGTGTAGTACCGGGTGCTACGGGACAATCTAGTACCGGGTGCTATGGGACAGTCTAGTACCGGGTTCTATGGGACAGTCTAATACCGGTTGCAAAGGGACAGTCTAGTACCGGGTGCTATGGGACAGTCTAGTACCGGGTGCTATGGGACAGTCTAGTACCGGGTTCTATGGGACAGTCTAATACCGGTTGCAAAGGGACAGTCTAGAACCGGGTGCTATGGGACAGTCTAGTACCGGGTGCTATGGGACAGTCTAGAACCGGGTGCTATGGACAGTGTAGTACCGGGTGCTACGGGACAATCTAGTACCGGGTGCTATGGGACAGTCTAGTACCGGGTTCTATGGGACAGTCTAATACCGGTTGCAAAGGGACAGTCTAGTACCGGGTGCTATGGGACAGTCTAGTACCGGGTGCTATGGGACAGTCTAGTACCGGGTTCTATGGGACAGTCTAATACCGGGTGCAAAGGGACAGTCTAGTACCGGGTGCTATGGGACAGTCTAGTACCGGGTGCTATGGGACAGTCTAGTACCGGGTTCTATGGGACAGTCTAATACCGGTTGCAAAGGGACAGTCTAGTACCGGGTGCTATGGGACAGTCTAGTACCGGGTGCTATGGGACAGTCTAGTACCGGGTTCTATGGGACAGTCTAATACCGGTTGCAAAGGGACAGTCTAGTACCGGGTGCTATGGGACAGTCTAGTACCGGGTGCTATGGGACAGTCTAGTACCGGGTTCTATGGGACAGTCTAATACCGGTTGCAAAGGGACAGTCTAGAACCGGGTGCTATGGACAGTGTAGTACCGGGTGCTACGGGACAGTCTAGTACCGGGTGCTATGGGACAGTCTAGTACCGGGTGCTATGGGACAGTCTAGTACCGGGTGCAAAGGGACAGTCTAGTACCGGGTGCTACGGGACAGTCTAGTACCGGGTGCTATGGGACAGTCTAGTACCGGGTGCTATGGGACAGTCTAATACCGGTTGCAAAGGGACAGTCTAGAACCGGGTGCTATGGGACAGTCTAGTACCGGGTGCTATGGGACAGCCTAGTAGCGGGTGCTATGGGACAGTCTAGTACCGGGTGCTATGGGACAGTCTAGTACCGGGTGCTATGGGACAGTCTAGAACCGGGTGCTATGGGACAGTCTAGTACCGGGTGCTATGGGACAGTCTAGAACCGGGTGCTATGGACAGTGTAGTACCGGGTGCTATGGGACAGTCTAGTACCGGGTGCTATGGGACAGTCTAGTACCGGGTGCTATGGGCAGCCTAGTAGCGGGTGCTATGGGACAGTCTAGTACCGGGTGCTATGGGACAGTCTAGAACCGGGTGCTATGGGGCAGTCTAGAACCGGGTGCTATGGGACAGTCTAGTACCGGGTGCTATGGGACAGTCTAGTACCGGGTGCTACGGGACAGTCTAGTACCGGGTGCTATGGGACAGTCTAGTACCGGGTTCTATGGGACAGTCTAATACCGGTTGCAAGGGACAGTCTAGTACCGGGTGCTACGGGACAGTCTAGTACCGGTTGCTATGGGACAGTCTAGTACCGGGTGCTATGGGACAGTCTAGTACCGGGTGCTATGGGACAGTCTAGTACCGGGTGCTATGGGACAGTCTAGTACCGGGTTCTATGGGACAGTCTAGTACCGGGTGCTATGGGACAGTCTAGTACCGGGTGCTATGGGACAGTCTAGTACCGGGTGCTATGGGACAGTCTAGTACCGGGTGCTATGGGACAGTCTAGTACCGGGTGCTATGGGACAGTCTAGTACCGGGTGCTATGGGACAGTCTAGTACCGGGTGCTATGGGACAGTCTAGTACCGGGTGCTATGGGACAGTCTAGTACCGGGTGCTATGGGACAGTCTAGTACCGGGTGCTATGGGACAGTCTAGTACCGGGTGCTATGGGACAGTCTAGTACCGGGTGCTATGGGACAGTCTAGTACCGGGTGCTATGGGACAGTCTAGTACCGGGTGCTATGGGACAGTCTAGTACCGGGTGCTATGGGACAGTCTAGTACCGGGTGCTATGGGACAGTCTAGTACCGGGTGCTATGGGACAGTCTAGTACCGGGTGCTATGGGACAGTCTAGTACCGGGTGCTATGGGACAGTCTAGTACCGGGTGCTATGGGACAGTCTAGAACCGGGTGCTATGGGACAGTCTAGTACCGTGTATACTATGGGACAGTCTAGAACCGGGTGCTATGGGACAGTCTAGTACCGGGTGCTATGGGACAGTCTAGTACCGGGTGCTATGGGACAGTCTAGTACCGGGTGCTATGGGACAGTCTAGTACCGGGTGCTATGGGACAGTCTAGTACCGGGTACTATGGGACAGTCTAGTACCGGGTGCTATGGGACAGTCTAGAACCGGGTGCTATGGGACAGTCTAGTACCGGGTGCTATGGGGCAGTCTAGAACCGGGTGCTATGGGACAGTCTAGTACCGGGTGCTATGGGACAGTCTAGTACCGGGTGCTATGGGACAGTCTAGTACCGGGTGCTACGGGACAGTCTAGTACCGGGTGCTATGGGACAGTCTAGTACCGGGTACTATGGGACAGTCTAGTACCGGGTGCTATGGGACAGTCTAGAACCGGGTGCTATGGGACAGTCTAGTACCGGGTGCTACGGGGCAGTCTAGTACCGGGTGCTATGGGACAGTCTAGAACCGGGTGCTATGGGACAGTCTAGTACCGGGTGCTATGGGACAGTCTAGAACCGGGTGCTATGGGACAGTCTAGTACCGGGTGCTATGGGACAGTCTAGAACCGGGTAGACTATGGGACAGTCTAGTACCGGGTGTATGGACAGTCTAGACCGGGTGCTATGGGACAGTCTAGTACCGGGTATCTATGGGACAGTCTAGTACCGGGTGCTATGGGACAGTCTAGTACCGGGTACTATGGGACAGTCTAGTACCGGGTGCTATGGGACAGTCTAGAACCGGGTGCTATGGGACAGTCTAGTACCGTGTATACTATGGGGCAGTCTAGAACCGGGTGCTATGGGACAGTCTAGTACCGGGTGCTATGGGACAGTCTAGTACCGGGTGCTATGGGACAGTCTAGTACCGGGTGCTATGGGACAGTCTAGTACCGGGTGCTATGGGACAGTCTAGTACCGGGTACTATGGGACAGTCTAGTACCGGGTGCTATGGGACAGTCTAGTACCGGGTGCTATGGGACAGTCTAGTACCGGGTGCTACGGGACAGTCTAGTACCGGGTGCTATGGGACAGTCTAGAACCGGGTGCTATGGGACAGTCTAGTACCGGGTGCTATGGGACAGTCTAGAACCGGGTGCTATGGGACAGTCTAGTACCGGGTGCTATGGGACAGTCTAGTACCGTGTATACTATGGGGCAGTCTAGTACCGGGTGCTATGGGACAGTCTAGAACCGGGTGCTATGGGACAGTCTAGTACCGGGTGCTATGGGACAGTCTAGTACCGGGTGCTACGGGACAGTCTAGTACCGGGTGCTATGGGACAGTCTAGTACCGGGTGCTATGGGACAGTCTAGAACCGTGTATACTATGGGACAGTCTAGTACCGGGTGCTATGGGACAGTCTAGAACCGGGTGCTATGGGACAGTCTAGTACCGTGTATACTATGGGACAGTCTAGTACCGGGTGCTATGGGACAGTCTAGTACCGTGTATACTATGGGACAGTCTAGTACCGTGTATACTATGGGACAGTCTAGAACCGGGTGCTATGGGACAGTCTAGCGTGCATGGGCAGTCTAGTACCGGTACTATGGGACAGTCTAGAACCGGGTGCTATGGGACAGTCTAGTACCGGGTGCTATGGGACAGTCTAGTACCGGGTGACTATGGGACAGTCTAGTACCGGGTGCTATGGGACAGTCTAGTACCGGGTGCTACGGGACAGTCTAGTACCGGGTGCTATGGGACAGTCTAGTACCGGGTGCTATGGGACAGTCTAGTACCGGGTGACTATGGGACAGTCTAGTACCGGGTGCTATGGGACAGTCTAGTACCGGGTGCTATGGGACAGTCTAGTACCGGGTGCTATGGGACAGTCTAGTACCGGGTGCTATGGGACAGTCTAGTACCGGGTGACTATGGGACAGTCTAGTACCGTGTATACTATGGGACAGTCTAGAACCGGGTGCTATGGGACAGTCTAGTACCGGGTGCTATGGGACAGTCTAGTACCGTGTATACTATGGGACAGTCTAGAACCGGGTGCTATGGGACAGTCTAGTACCGGGTGCTATGGGACAGTCTAGTACCGGGTGCTATGGGACAGTCTAGTACCGTGTATACTATGGGACAGTCTAGTACCGGGTGCTATGGGACAGTCTAGTACCGGGTGCTATGGGACAGTCTAGTACCGGGTGCTATGGGACAGTCTAGAACCGGGTGCTATGGGACAGTCTAGTACCGGGTGCTATGGGACAGTCTAGTACCGGGTGCTATGGGACAGTCTAGTACCGGGTGCTATGGGACAGTCTAGTACCGGGTGCTATGGGACAGTCTAGAACCGGGTGCTATGGGACAGTCTAGTACCGGGTGCTATGGGACAGTCTAGTACCGTGTATACTATGGGACAGTCTAGTACCGGGTGCTATGGGACAGTCTAGTACCGGGTGCTATGGGACAGTCTAGTACCGGGTGCTATGGGACAGTCTAGTACCGGGTGCTATGGGACAGTCTAGTACCGGGTGCTATGGGACAGTCTAGTACCGGGTGCTATGGGACAGTCTAGTACCGTGTATACTATGGGACAGTCTAGTACCGGGTGCTATGGGACAGTCTAGTACCGGGTGCTATGGGACAGTCTAGTACCGTGTATACTATGGGACAGTCTAGTACCGGGTGCTATGGGACAGTCTAGTACCGTGTATACTATGGGACAGTCTAGTACCGGGTGCTATGGGACAGTCTAGTACCGGGTGCTATGGGACAGTCTAGTACCGGGTGCTATGGGACAGTCTAGTACCGGGTGCTATGGGACAGTCTAGTACCGGGTGCTATGGGACAGTCTAGTACCGTGTATACTATGGGACAGTCTAGTACCGGGTGATATGGGACAGTCTAGTACCGGGTGCTATGGGACAGTCTAGTACCGGGTATACTATGGGACAGTCTAGTACCGGGTGATATGGGACAGTCTAGTACCGGGTGCTATGGGACAGTCTAGTACCGTGTATACTATGGGACAGTCTAGTACCGGGTGATATGGGACAGTCTAGTACCGGGTGCTATGGGACAGTCTAGTACCGGGTGCTATGGGACAGTCTAGTACCGGGTGCTATGGGACAGTCTAGTACCGTGTATACTATGGGACAGTCTAGTACCGGGTGCTATGGGACAGTCTAGTACCGGGTGCTATGGGACAGTCTAGTACCGTGTATACTATGGGACAGTCTAGAACCGGGTGCTATGGGACAGTCTAGTACCGTGTATACTATGGGACAGTCTAGAACCGGGTGCTATGGGACAGTCTAGTACCGTGTATACTATGGGACAGTCTAGAACCGGGTGCTATGGGACAGTCTAGAACCGGGTGCTATGGGACAGTCTAGTACCGTGTATACTATGGGACAGTCTAGAACCGGGTGCTATGGGACAGTCTAGTACCGGGTGCTATGGGACAGTCTAGTACCGGGTGCTATGGGACAGTCTAGTACCGTGTATACTATGGGACAGTCTAGAACCGGGTGCTATGGGACAGTCTAGTACCGGGTGCTATGGGACAGTCTAGTACCGTGTATACTATGGGACAGTCTAGAACCGGGTGCTATGGGACAGTCTAGTACCGTGTATACTATGGGACAGTCTAGTACCGGGTGCTATGGGACAGTCTAGTACCGGGTGCTATGGGACAGTCTAGTACCGGGTGCTATGGGACAGTCTAGAACCGGGTGCTATGGGACAGTCTAGTACCGGGTATACTATGGGACAGTCTAGAACCGGGTGCTATGGGACAGTCTAGTACCGGGTGCTATGGGACAGTCTAGTACCGTGTATACTATGGGACAGTCTAGTACCGGGTGCTATGGGACAGTCTAGTACCGGGTGCTATGGGACAGTCTAGTACCGGGTGCTATGGGACAGTCTAGTACCGTGTATACTATGGGACAGTCTAGTACCGGGTGATATGGGACAGTCTAGTACCGGGTGCTATGGGACAGTCTAGTACCGGGTATACTATGGGACAGTCTAGTACCGGGTGCTATGGGACAGTCTAGTACCGGGTGCTATGGGACAGTCTAGTACCGTGTATACTATGGGACAGTCTAGTACCGGGTGATATGGGACAGTCTAGTACCGGGTGCTATGGGACAGTCTAGTACCGGGTGCTATGGGACAGTCTAGTACCGGGTGACTATGGGACAGTCTAGTACCGTGTATACTATGGGACAGTCTAGTACCGGGTGCTATGGGACAGTCTAGTACCGGGTGACTATGGGACAGTCTAGTACCGTGTATACTATGGGACAGTCTAGAACCGGGTGCTATGGGACAGTCTAGTACCGTGTATACTATGGGACAGTCTAGAACCGGGTGCTATGGGACAGTCTAGTACCGTGTATACTATGGGACAGTCTAGTACCGGGTGCTATGGGACAGTCTAGTACCGGGTGCTATGGGACAGTCTAGTACCGTGTATACTATGGGACAGTCTAGAACCGGGTGCTATGGGACAGTCTAGTACCGGGTGCTATGGGACAGTCTAGTACCGGGTGCTATGGGACAGTCTAGTACCGTGTATACTATGGGACAGTCTAGAACCGGGTGCTATGGGACAGTCTAGTACCGGGTGCTATGGGACAGTCTAGTACCGTGTATACTATGGGACAGTCTAGAACCGGGTGATATGGGACAGTCTAGTACCGTGTATACTATGGGACAGTCTAGTACCGGGTGCTATGGGACAGTCTAGTACCGGGTGCTATGGGACAGTCTAGTACCGGGTGCTATGGGACAGTCTAGAACCGGGTGCTATGGGACAGTCTAGTACCGTGTATACTATGGGACAGTCTAGAACCGGGTGCTATGGGACAGTCTAGTACCGGGTGCTATGGGACAGTCTAGTACCGTGTATACTATGGGACAGTCTAGTACCGGGTGCTATGGGACAGTCTAGTACCGGGTGCTATGGGACAGTCTAGTACCGGGTGCTATGGGACAGTCTAGTACCGTGTATACTATGGGACAGTCTAGTACCGGGTGATATGGGACAGTCTAGTACCGGGTGCTATGGGACAGTCTAGTACCGGGTGCTATGGGACAGTCTAGTACCGGGTGCTATGGGACAGTCTAGTACCGGGTGCTATGGGACAGTCTAGTACCGTGTATACTATGGGACAGTCTAGTACCGGGTGATATGGGACAGTCTAGTACCGGGTGCTATGGGACAGTCTAGTACCGGGTGACTATGGGACAGTCTAGTACCGGGTGATATGGGACAGTCTAGTACCGTGTATACTATGGGACAGTCTAGAACCGGGTGCTATGGGACAGTCTAGTACCGGGTGCTATGGGACAGTCTAGTACCGTGTATACTATGGGACAGTCTAGTACCGGGTGCTATGGGACAGTCTAGTACCGTGTATACTATGGGACAGTCTAGAACCGGGTGCTATGGGACAGTCTAGTACCGTGTATACTATGGGACAGTCTAGAACCGGGTGCTATGGGACAGTCTAGTACCGGGTGCTATGGGACAGTCTAGTACCGGGTTCTATGGGACAGTCTAGTACCGGGTGCTATGGGACAGTCTAGTACCGGGTGCTATGGGACAGTCTAGTACCGGGTGCTATGGGACAGTCTAGTACCGTGTATACTATGGGACAGTCTAGAACCGGGTGCTATGGGACAGTCTAGTACCGGGTGCTATGGGACAGTCTAGTACCGTGTATACTATGGGACAGTCTAGAACCGGGTGCTATGGGACAGTCTAGTACCGTGTATACTATGGGACAGTCTAGTACCGGGTGCTATGGGACAGTCTAGTACCGGGTGCTATGGGACAGTCTAGTACCGGGTGCTATGGGACAGTCTAGTACCGGGTGCTATGGGACAGTCTAGTACCGGGTATACTATGGGACAGTCTAGAACCGGGTGCTATGGGACAGTCTAGTACCGGGTGCTATGGGACAGTCTAGTACCGGGTGACTATGGGACAGTCTAGTACCGGGTGCTATGGGACAGTCTAGTACCGGGTGCTATGGGACAGTCTAGTACCGGGTGCTATGGGACAGTCTAGTACCGGGTGCTATGGGACAGTCTAGTACCGGGTGCTATGGGACAGTCTAGTACCGTGTATACTATGGGACAGTCTAGAACCGGGTGCTATGGGACAGTCTAGTACCGGGTGCTAGGGACAGTCTAGTACCGGTCTATGGGACAGTCTAGAACCGGGTGCTATGGGACAGTCTAGTACCGGGTGCTATGGGACAGTCTAGTACCGGGTGCTATGGGACAGTCTAGTACCGTGTATACTATGGGACAGTCTAGAACCGGGTGCTATGGGACAGTCTAGTACCGGGTGCTATGGGACAGTCTAGTACCGGGTGCTATGGGACAGTCTAGTACCGTGTATACTATGGGACAGTCTAGAACCGGGTGCTATGGGACAGTCTAGTACCGGGTGCTATGGGACAGTCTAGTACCGGGTGCTATGGGACAGTCTAGTACCGGGTGCTATGGGACAGTCTAGTACCGGGTGCTATGGGACAGTCTAGTACCGGGTGCTATGGGACAGTCTAGTACCGGGTGCTATGGGACAGTCTAGTACCGGGTGCTATGGGACAGTCTAGTACCGGGTGCTATGGGACAGTCTAGAACCGGGTGCTATGGGACAGTCTAGTACCGGGTGCTATGGGACAGTCTAGTACCGGGTGCTATGGGACAGTCTAGTACCGGGTGCTATGGGACAGTCTAGTACCGTGTATACTATGGGACAGTCTAGTACCGGGTGCTATGGGACAGTCTAGTACCGGGTGCTATGGGACAGTCTAGTACCGGGTGCTATGGGACAGTCTAGTACCGGGTGCTATGGGACAGTCTAGTACCGGGTGCTATGGGACAGTCTAGTACCGGGTGCTATGGGACAGTCTAGTACCGGGTGCTATGGGACAGTCTAGTACCGGGTGCTATGGGACAGTCTAGTACCGGGTGCTATGGGACAGTCTAGTACCGGGTGCTATGGGACAGTCTAGTACCGTGTATACTATGGGACAGTCTAGTACCGGGTGCTATGGGACAGTCTAGTACCGTGTATACTATGGGACAGTCTAGTACCGGGTGCTATGGGACAGTCTAGTACCGGGTGCTATGGGACAGTCTAGTACCGGGTGCTATGGGACAGTCTAGTACCGGGTGCTATGGGACAGTCTAGTACCGGGTGCTATGGGACAGTCTAGTACCGGGTGCTATGGGACAGTCTAGTACCGGGTGCTATGGGACAGTCTAGTACCGGGTGCTATGGGACAGTCTAGTACCGTGTATACTATGGGACAGTCTAGAACCGGGTGCTATGGGACAGTCTAGTACCGTGTATACTATGGGACAGTCTAGAACCGGGTGCTATGGGACAGTCTAGTACCGGGTGCTATGGGACAGTCTAGTACCGTGTATACTATGGGACAGTCTAGAACCGGGTGCTATGGGACAGTCTAGTACCGGGTGCTATGGGACAGTCTAGTACCGGGTGCTATGGGACAGTCTAGTACCGTGTATACTATGGGACAGTCTAGAACCGGGTGCTATGGGACAGTCTAGTACCGGGTGCTATGGGACAGTCTAGTACCGGGTTACTATGGGACAGTCTAGTACCGGGTGCTATGGGACAGTCTAGTACCGTGTATACTATGGGACAGTCTAGAACCGGGTGCTATGGGACAGTCTAGTACCGTGTTACTATGGGACAGTCTAGAACCGGGTGCTATGGGACAGTCTAGTACCGGGTGATATGGGACAGTCTAGTACCGGGTGCTATGGGACAGTCTAGTACCGGGTTACTATGGGACAGTCTAGAACCGGGTGCTATGGGACAGTCTAGTACCGGGTGCTATGGGACAGTCTAGTACCGGGTGCTATGGGACAGTCTAGTACCGGGTGCTATGGGACAGTCTAGAACCGGGTGCTATGGGACAGTCTAGTACCGGGTATACTATGGGACAGTCTAGTACCGTGTATACTATGGGACAGTCTAGTACCGGGTGCTATGGGACAGTCTAGTACCGTGTATACTATGGGACAGTCTAGTACCGGGTGCTATGGGACAGTCTAGTACCGGGTGCTATGGGACAGTCTAGTACCGTGTTACTATGGGACAGTCTAGTACCGGGTGCTATGGGACAGTCTAGTACCGGGTGCTATGGGACAGTCTAGTACCGTGTATACTATGGGACAGTCTAGAACCGGGTGCTATGGGACAGTCTAGTACCGGGTGCTATGGGACAGTCTAGTACCGGGTGCTATGGGACAGTCTAGTACCGGGTGCTATGGGACAGTCTAGTACCGGGTGCTATGGGACAGTCTAGTACCGGGTGCTATGGGACAGTCTAGTACCGGGTGCTATGGGACAGTCTAGTACCGGGTGCTATGGGACAGTCTAGAACCGGGTGCTATGGGACAGTCTAGTACCGTGTATACTATGGGACAGTCTAGAACCGGGTGCTATGGGACAGTCTAGTACCGGGTGCTATGGGACAGTCTAGTACCGGGTGCTATGGGACAGTCTAGTACCGGGTGCTATGGGACAGTCTAGTACCGGGTGCTATGGGACAGTCTAGTACCGTGTATACTATGGGACAGTCTAGTACCGGGTGCTATGGGACAGTCTAGTACCGGGTGCTATGGGACAGTCTAGTACCGGGTGCTATGGGACAGTCTAGTACCGGGTGCTATGGGACAGTCTAGTACCGGGTGCTATGGGACAGTCTAGTACCGGGTGACTATGGGACAGTCTAGTACCGGGTGACTATGGGACAGTCTAGTACCGGGTGCTATGGGACAGTCTAGTACCGGGTGCTATGGGACAGTCTAGTACCGGGTGCTATGGGACAGTCTAGTACCGGGTGCTATGGGACAGTCTAGTACCGGGTGCTATGGGACAGTCTAGTACCGTGTATACTATGGGACAGTCTAGTACCGGGTGCTATGGGACAGTCTAGTACCGGGTGCTATGGGACAGTCTAGTACCGGTGCTATGGGCAGTCTAGTACCGGGTGCTATGGGACAGTCTAGTACCGGGTGCTATGGGACAGTCTAGTACCGGGTGCTAGGGACAGTCTAGTACCGGGTGCTATGGGACAGTCTAGTACCGGGTGCTACGGGACAGTCTAGTACCGGGTGCTATGGGACAGTCTAGTACCGGGTGCTATGGGACAGTCTAGTACCGGGTGCTATGGGACAGTCTAGTACCGGGTGCTATGGGACAGTCTAGTACCGGGTGCTATGGGACAGTCTAGTACCGGGTGCTATGGGACAGTCTAGTACCGGGTGCTATGGGACAGTCTAGTACCGGGTGCTATGGGACAGTCTAGTACCGGGTGCTATGGGACAGTCTAGTACCGGGTGCTATGGGACAGTCTAGTACCGGGTGCTATGGGACAGTCTAGTACCGTGTATACTATGGGACAGTCTAGAACCGGGTGCTATGGGACAGTCTAGTACCGGGTGCTATGGGACAGTCTAGTACCGGGTGCTATGGGACAGTCTAGTACCGTGTATACTATGGGACAGTCTAGAACCGGGTGCTATGGGACAGTCTAGTACCGGGTGCTATGGGACAGTCTAGTACCGGGTGCTACGGGACAGTCTAGTACCGGGTGCTATGGGACAGTCTAGTACCGGGTGCTATGGGACAGTCTAGTACCGGGTGCTACGGGACAGTCTAGTACCGGGTGCTATGGGACAGTCTAGTACCGTGTATACTATGGGACAGTCTAGAACCGGGTGCTACGGGACAGTCTAGTACCGGGTGCTATGGGACAGTCTAGTACCGGGTGCTATGGGACAGTCTAGTACCGGGTGCTATGGGACAGTCTAGTACCGGGTGCTATGGGACAGTCTAGAACCGGGTGCTACGGGACAGTCTAGTACCGGGTGCTATGGGACAGTCTAGTACCGGTTACTATGGGACAGTCTAGAACCGGGTGCTATGGGACAGTCTAGTACCGGGTGATATGGGACAGTCTAGTACCGGGTGCTACGGGACAGTCTAGTACCGGGTGCTATGGGACAGTCTAGTACCGGGTGCTATGGGACAGTCTAGAACCGGGTGCTATGGGACAGTCTAGTACCGGGTGCTATGGGACAGTCTAGTACCGTGTATACTATGGGACAGTCTAGAACCGGGTGCTATGGGACAGTCTAGTACCGGGTGCTATGGGACAGTCTAGTAGCGGGTGACTATGGGACAGTCTAGTACCGGGTGCTATGGGACAGTCTAGTACCGGGTGCTATGGGACAGTCTAGTACCGGGTGCTATGGGACAGTCTAGTACCGGGTGATATGGGACAGTCTAGTACCGGGTGCTACGGGACAGTCTAGTACCGGGTGACTATGGGACAGTCTAGTACCGGGTGCTATGGGACAGTCTAGTACCGGGTGCTATGGGACAGTCTAGTACCGGGTGCTATGGGACAGTCTAGAACCGGGTGCTAGGGACAGTCTAGTACCGGGTGATATGGGACAGTCTAGTACCGGGTGCTACGGGACAGTCTAGTACCGGGTGACTATGGGACAGTCTAGTACCGGGTGCTATGGGACAGTCTAGTACCGGGTGCTATGGGACAGTCTAGTACCGGGTGCTATGGGACAGTCTAGTACCGGGTGCTATGGGACAGTCTAGTACCGTGTATACTATGGGACAGTCTAGAACCGGGTGCTATGGGACAGTCTAGTACCGGGTGATATGGGACAGTCTAGTACCGGGTGCTACGGGACAGTCTAGTACCGGGTGCTATGGGACAGTCTAGTACCGGGTGCTATGGGACAGTCTAGTACCGGGTGCTACGGGACAGTCTAGTACCGGGTGCTATGGGACAGTCTAGTACCGTGTATACTATGGGACAGTCTAGAACCGGGTGCTACGGGACAGTCTAGTACCGGGTGATATGGGACAGTCTAGTACCGGGTGCTACGGGACAGTCTAGTACCGGGTGCTATGGGACAGTCTAGTACCGGGTGCTATGGGACAGTCTAGAACCGGGTGCTATGGGACAGTCTAGTACCGGGTGCTACGGGACAGTCTAGTACCGGGTGCTATGGGACAGTCTAGTACCGGGTGCTATGGGACAGTCTAGTACCGGGTGCTATGGGACAGTCTAGAACCGGGTGCTATGGGACAGTCTAGTACCGGGTGCTATGGGACAGTCTAGTACCGTGTATACTATGGGACAGTCTAGAACCGGGTGCTATGGGACAGTCTAGTACCGGGTGCTATGGGACAGTCTAGTACCGGGTGCTATGGGACAGTCTAGTACCGGGTGCTATGGGACAGTCTAGAACCGGGTGCTACGGGACAGTCTAGTACCGGGTGCTATGGGACAGTCTAGTACCGTGTATACTATGGGACAGTCTAGAACCGGGTGCTACGGGACAGTCTAGTACCGGGTGCTATGGGACAGTCTAGTACCGGGTGCTATGGGACAGTCTAGTACCGGGTGCTATGGGACAGTCTAGTACCGGGTGCTATGGGACAGTCTAGAACCGGGTGCTATGGGACAGTCTAGTACCGGGTGCTATGGGACAGTCTAGTACCGTGTATACTATGGGGCAGTCTAGAACCGGGTGCTATGGGACAGTCTAGTACCGGGTGATATGGGACAGTCTAGTAGCGGGTGCTACGGGACAGTCTAGTACCGGGTGCTATGGGACAGTCTAGTACCGGGTGCTATGGGACAGTCTAGTACCGGGTGCTATGGGACAGTCTAGTACCGGGTGCTATGGGACAGTCTAGTACCGTGTATACTATGGGGCAGTCTAGAACCGGGTGCTACGGGACAGTCTAGTACCGGGTGCTATGGGACAGTCTAGTACCGGGTGACTATGGGACAGTCTAGTACCGGGTGCTATGGGACAGTCTAGTACCGGGTGCTATGGGACAGTCTAGAACCGGGTGCTACGGGACAGTCTAGTACCGGGTGATATGGGACAGTCTAGTACCGGGTGCTACGGGACAGTCTAGTACCGGGTGACTATGGGACAGTCTAGTACCGGGTGATATGGGACAGTCTAGTACCGGGTGCTATGGGACAGTCTAGTACCGGGTGCTATGGGACAGTCTAGAACCGGGTGCTATGGGACAGTCTAGTACCGGGTGATATGGGACAGTCTAGAACCGGGTGCTATGGGACAGTCTAGTACCGGGTGATATGGGACAGTCTAGTACCGGGTGCTATGGGACAGTCTAGTACCGGGTGCTATGGGACAGTCTAGAACCGGGTGCTACGGGACAGTCTAGTACCGGGTGCTATGGGACAGTCTAGTACCGTGTATACTATGGGACAGTCTAGAACCGGGTGCTATGGGACAGTCTAGTACCGGGTGATATGGGACAGTCTAGTACCGGGTGCTACGGGACAGTCTAGTACCGGGTGCTATGGGACAGTCTAGTACCGGGTGCTATGGGACAGTCTAGAACCGGGTGCTACGGGACAGTCTAGTACCGGGTGCTATGGGACAGTCTAGTACCGTGTATACTATGGGGCAGTCTAGAACCGGGTGCTATGGGACAGTCTAGTACCGGGTGATATGGGACAGTCTAGTACCGGGTGCTACGGGACAGTCTAGTACCGGGTGCTATGGGACAGTCTAGTACCGGGTGCTATGGGACAGTCTAGAACCGGGTGCTATGGGACAGTCTAGTACCGGGTGCTACGGGACAGTCTAGTACCGGGTGCTATGGGACAGTCTAGTACCGGGTGCTATGGGACAGTCTAGTACCGGGTGCTATGGGACAGTCTAGAACCGGGTGCTATGGGACAGTCTAGTACCGGGTGCTATGGGACAGTCTAGTACCGTGTATACTATGGGGCAGTCTAGAACCGGGTGCTATGGGACAGTCTAGTACCGGGTGCTATGGGACAGTCTAGTACCGGGTGCTATGGGACAGTCTAGTACCGTGTATACTATGGGGCAGTCTAGAACCGGGTGCTATGGGACAGTCTAGTACCGGGTGCTATGGGACAGTCTAGTACCGGGTGCTATGGGACAGTCTAGAACCGTGTATACTATGGGGCAGTCTAGAACCGGGTGCTATGGGACAGTCTAGTACCGGGTGCTATGGGACAGTCTAGTACCGGGTGCTATGGGACAGTCTAGAACCGGGTGCTATGGGACAGTCTAGTACCGGGTGCTATGGGACAGTCTAGAACCGGGTGCTATGGGACAGTCTAGTACCGGGTGCTATGGGACAGTCTAGAACCGGGTGCTATGGGACAGTCTAGTACCGGGTGCTATGGGACAGTCTAGTACCGGGTGCTATGGGACAGTCTAGTACCGTGTATACTATGGGGCAGTCTAGAACCGGGTGCTATGGGACAGTCTAGTACCGGGTGCTATGGGACAGTCTAGTACCGGGTGCTATGGGACAGTCTAGAACCGTGTATACTATGGGGCAGTCTAGAACCGGGTGCTATGGGACAGTCTAGTACCGGGTGCTATGGGACAGTCTAGAACCGTGTATACTATGGGGCAGTCTAGAACCGGGTGATATGGGACAGTCTAGTACCGGGTGCTATGGGACAGTCTAGTACCGGGTGCTATGGGACAGTCTAGTACCGGGTGCTATGGGACAGTCTAGTACCGGGTGCTATGGGACAGTCTAGAACCGTGTATACTATGGGGCAGTCTAGAACCGGGTGCTATGGGACAGTCTAGTACCGGGTGCTATGGGACAGTCTAGTACCGGGTGCTATGGGACAGTCTAGTACCGGGTGCTATGGGGCAGTCTAGAACCGTGTATACTATGGGGCAGTCTAGAACCGGGTGATATGGGACAGTCTAGTACCGGGTGCTATGGGACAGTCTAGTACCGGGTGCTATGGGACAGTCTAGTACCGGGTGCTATGGGACAGTCTAGTACCGGGTGCTATGGGACAGTCTAGAACCGTGTATACTATGGGGCAGTCTAGAACCGGGTGCTATGGGACAGTCTAGTACCGGGTGCTATGGGACAGTCTAGAACCGTGTATACTATGGGGCAGTCTAGAACCGGGTGATATGGGACAGTCTAGTACCGGGTGCTATGGGACAGTCTAGTACCGGGTGCTATGGGACAGTCTAGTACCGGGTGCTATGGGACAGTCTAGTACCGGGTGCTATGGGACAGTCTAGAACCGTGTATACTATGGGGCAGTCTAGAACCGGGTGCTATGGGACAGTCTAGTACCGGGTGCTATGGGACAGTCTAGTACCGGGTGCTATGGGACAGTCTAGAACCGTGTATACTATGGGGCAGTCTAGAACCGGGTGCTATGGGACAGTCTAGTACCGGGTGCTATGGGACAGTCTAGAACCGTGTATACTATGGGGCAGTCTAGAACCGGGTGATATGGGACAGTCTAGTACCGGGTGCTATGGGACAGTCTAGTACCGGGTGCTATGGGACAGTCTAGAACCGTGTATACTATGGGGCAGTCTAGAACCGGGTGCTATGGGACAGTCTAGTACCGGGTGCTATGGGACAGTCTAGAACCGGGTGATATGGGACAGTCTAGTACCGGGTGCTACGGGACAGTCTAGTACCGGTTGATATGGTACAGTCCAGTACCGGGTGCTACGGGACAGTCTAGTACCGGGTGATATGGGACAGTCTAGTACCGGGTGCTACGGGACAGTCTAGTACCGGTTGATATGGTACAGTCCAGTACCGGGTGCTACGGGACAGTCTAGTACCGGGTGATATGGGACAGTCTAGTACCGGGTGATATGGGACAGTCTAGTACCGGGTGCTACGGGACAGTCTAGTACCGGTTGATATGGTACAGTCCAGTACCGGGTGCTACGGGACAGTCTAGTACCGGGTGATATGGGACAGTCTAGTACCGGGTGCTACGGGACAGTCTAGTACCGGTTGATATGGTACAGTCCAGTACCGGGTGCTACGGGACAGTCTAGTACCGGGTGATATGGGACAGTCTAGTACCGGGTGCTATGGGACAGTCTAGTACCGGGTGCTACGGGACAGTCTAGTACCGGTTGATATGGTACAGTCCAGTACCGGGTGCTACGGGACAGTCTAGTACCGGGTGATATGGGACAGTCTAGTACCGGGTGCTACGGGACAGTCTAGTACCGGTTGATATGGTACAGTCCAGTACCGGGTGCTACGGGACAGTCTAGTACCGGGTGATATGGGACAGTCTAGTACCGGGTGCTACGGGACAGTCTAGTACCGGTTGATATGGTACAGTCCAGTACCGGGTGCTACGGGACAGTCTAGTACCGGGTGATATGGGACAGTCTAGTACCGGGTGCTATGGGACAGTCTAGTACCGGGTGCTACGGGACAGTCTAGTACCGGTTGATATGGTACAGTCCAGTACCGGGTGCTACGGGACAGTCTAGTACCGGGTGATATGGGACAGTCTAGTACCGGGTGCTACGGGACAGTCTAGTACCGGTTGATATGGTACAGTCCAGTACCGGGTGCTACGGGACAGTCTAGTACCGGGTGATATGGGACAGTCTAGTACCGGGTGCTACGGGACAGTCTAGTACCGGTTGATATGGTACAGTCCAGTACCGGGTGCTACGGGACAGTCTAGTACCGGGTGATATGGGACAGTCTAGTACCGGGTGCTACGGGACAGTCTAGTACCGGTTGATATGGTACAGTCCAGTACCGGGTGCTATGGGACAGTCTAGTACCGGGTGCAATGGGACAGCCTAGTGCCGGGTTCTGTGGGACAGTCTAGTACCGGGTGCTATGGGACAGTCTAGTACCGGGTGCTACGGGACAGTCTAGTACCGGGTGATATGGGACAGTCTAGTACCGGGTGCTACGGGACAAGCTAGTACCGGGTGCTATGGGACAGTCTAGTACCGGGTTCTATGGGACAGTCTAGTACCGGGTGCTATGGGACAGTCTAGTACCGGGTGCAATGGGACAGCCTAGTGCCGGGTTCTGTGGGACAGTCTAGTACCGGGTGCTATGGGACAGTCTTGAACCGGGTGCTATGGGACAGTCTAGTACCGCGTGCTATGGGACAGTCTAATACCGGTTGCAAAGGGACAGTCTAGTACCGGTTGATATGGGACAGTCTAGTACCGGGTTCTATGGGACAGTCTAGTACGGAGTGCTATGGGACAGTCTAGTACCGGGTGATATGGGACAGTCTAGTACCGGGTGCTATGGGACAGTCTAGTACCGGGTGCTATGGGACAGTCTAGTACCGGGTGCTATGGGACAGTCTAGTACCGGGTGCTACGGGACAATCTAGTACCGGGTGCTATGGGACAGTCTAGTACCGGGTGCTACGGGACAATCTAGTACCGGGTGCTATGGGACAGTCTAGTACCGGGTGCTACGGGACAGTCTAGTACCGGTTGATATGGTACAGTCCAGTACCGGGTGCTACGGGACAGTCTAGTACCGGGTGATATGGGACAGTCTAGTACCGGGTGCTACGGGACAAGCTAGTACCGGGTGCTATGGGACAGTCTAGTACCGGGTTCTATGGGACAGTCTAGTACCGGGTGCTATGGGACAGTCTAGTACCGGGTGCAATGGGACAGCCTAGTGCCGGGTTCTGTGGGACAGTCTAGTACCGGGTGCTATGGGACAGTCTAGTACCGGGTGCAATGGGACAGTCTAATACCGGTTGCAAAGGGACAGTCTAGTACCGGGTGCTACGGGACAGTCTAGTACCGGGTGCTATGGGACAGTCTAGTACCGGGTGCTATGGGACAGTCTAGTACCGGGTGATATGGGACAGTCTAGTACCGGGTGCTATGGGACAGTCTAGTACCGGGTGCTATGGGACAGTCTAGTACCGGGTGCTACGGGACAATCTAGTACCGGGTGCTATGGGACAGTCTAGTACCGGGTGCTACGGGACAATCTAGTACCGGGTGCTATGGGACAGTCTAGTACCGGGTTCTATGGGACAGTCTAATACCGGTTGCAAAGGGACAGTCTAGTACCGGGTGCTATGAGACAGTTTAGTACCGGGTGCTGTGGGAGTCTAGTACCAGGGGGCCTGTCTCTGTTTAGTGCCAGATGCAAATAAATATAATTGTAGAATAACATTATTCAAATTCACTTAATATTAAAATAAACACTTTTACAAACGAGTAGCAGCGCCATATTGAACTGATCCCGCCCAGCGCTAATACCGTTATTGGAGTATTTTCATGACTATCACGGATTTAACAGTAAGCAGACAGTAGCATTTAGAATAAGTAGAATTCAATGCCTACCGACAGACATGACTCTGAATAATGTCCTGCAAAGACGCACATGAACGAATTAACATTTTTTTTTTTTTTTAAACTGCGCCCCCACGCGGGGCAAATGGAGACCTTTATTTCGATTCATTCAAATATTTACATTAAGATACTCAATAAAATAAAACAATTTATATTATACATTCATATAAAAATCTGTTAAAAAATTATTGACTTATTATATTTACAATTCTTAAGGCCTTTATCTTTATTGTAGACTATTATTGTGCCGCTAGAGATGAAAGTTCAGGTGAGCTCGAGCATTCTAGAACATGGTAAAGGTCCTCGGCGCTGTTACCGCAATATTTGCACGTGCAAGTTTGCATTCTTTCATGAAACGGGGTTGTTGTGGAGCAAATTATATGGTGGAAACCATGCGCGGTTGTTCTTGTGACCGCACCGCTTTAATGAATCCTGAGATATGGGATGATGGGATACTAATAAAGAACTACCATCTCAGCAATCTGGAACGCGCCCAATTTGGCTACAGAAGTCGACCCTCACGCAATGTTCAACAATCTGCCGCAGTCGAGCAAAATGATTGACGGCAACTCCCTATCGGCTTATGGAATGTAGAAGCTACGGGTTCATCCCCCCTTACCGAAGTTTCCGATGTGCAATGTACCTCAGACTCCGAACAAACACCGATGCGATCACTAAAACTCGCGCTTTGGAATGTAGAAGGGTTGAATTATGTTCATGAAACACTAAGTAATCGGGAAGTAGTTGGGGAGGCAGACCTACTTTTGTTAACTGAGATATTTTATTGCAAAAAAGAGTTTTCATTCCCTGGATTTTACTCTTACGTGCAATCTGCTCGGAATTCAGGAAGGGGCCGACCTCAGGGCGGACTAGTAATCCTTGCTAAACCTGAACTCTCTCCAAAAGAAATCGCCGTAACTGACAATTACTTAGTTCTTAGAACGAATGCTGCATACATACTAGCTTTTTACTTTAACCCTGAGACAAGTATAGAGGATATTCTGCTTTCTATCAGCGAGGCGCTTACCTTCACTAATCCTGAAGTACCGATTATACTTGGAGGTGATTTTAATTGTCGAATCGACGACAGAGCAACTGGAACCCGCGGAACTGACCTCAGGACCAACCTGCAAATCCTGGGATTTACGGTGCAAAACAAATCTTCAGAGTGTACTTACTATTCTCCACAAGGAACGAGCACCATCGATCTCTATTACACACGCGTCCCCTCAGACATTGAGGTGCGTGCGTCGTCTGTAACTATTAGATTACACCCAATTCGTAAACACCAACGGGTTGATTTACATATTGTTATAGCCTTTAACAACGAGTATATTGATAAACCAGCTCCTCAACTATCACGAAAGTTAAACACTAATATCCTAGAAGAAGAACTCCGAAAAAATGATATCATTTCCTATCTGCTCGAAGGTGAAATAGATACAGCGGTTGATAATATCAACAACACAATCTCAGCAGCTTCACAGAAGCACCATAAATCCCGCTCTCATCATCAACCCTGGTACGATGACGAGTGCAAGTCGAAGAAACGTGAACTCATGTCAATCCTGCATGAACAGCGTGTCTACTCCAATAATGTTACAGGTTATTGGTCTCTTCGGAAAGAATATAAGCGTCTTATCAAAGTTAAAATGTTAGCACATAAAGAAGAGCTTCTACTAAACAGACTCCGCCAATCCGAGATAACCCCTTGGTCATTGTGGAAAGATGCAAGGGTCGCAACTGTAGCTCCAATAGATCTGAAAATTCTAGAACAGCATTTTGAAACTCTTATCGGCCAAAACGAAACATCACCAGAATCACCACCAAATCAACCATTTTTCACACCGGTACCAGGTGAAAACGAATCGGACGATTGGTATAATCAGCCGTTCGGTGAAACAGAGGTGAACAACGCCATCAACAGAACAGCAAATGGGAAAGCTTGCGGCACAGATGGTCTGTTCTATGAACATTTCAAGCAAGTGATACCTTACATGATCACCATCCTAGTGTTATTGTTCAACACATGTCTGAATGTGAGTTACATTCCCCAGATTTGGAAGACCAGCATTATAAAAATATTATATAAAGGCAAGGGTAGCTACAGTGACCCCGGAAACTATAGGGGGTGGCCATGATATGTGTACTTTTGAAGATATTTACATCAATGATAAATGCACGTGTTATATCCAAGATAAAGACTATGTTACCCACAGAGCAATATGGGTTCATTACCGGGCGGTCGACGAGGCAGGCACTTAAGAAATTCATAGAGTTTGTAAATAGTAAATGTCACTGTGCATAATACTAACTCCAAACCGGTATATGCCGTCTTTGTTGACTTCAGTAAGGCGTTCGACTTGGTCGATAGAAATATATTGCTGTATAAGATGTACACACAATTTGGAATAAAAGGGAAGTTATTTCAACTTATTCGGGCAATCTTTAATAACTCTGTTAAAATCTATGATGGTATTAAATACTCTTCACCAATAGTCCAATTACGTGGAATACTACAAGGTGACTGTTTTTCACCAACTGGTTTCATCATGTTTATTGCGGATCTCTCGACTTTACTCCGACGTATAGGATCGGCACTACTATTTATATTTTTCGCAGATGATCTTGTTCTCTATTCTACAGAAAAAGAAGCTATCCAAGCTGGGCTAGATCAACTATATGAGTGGTGTAAACTAAATAAAATGCATGTAAATTTAGATAAAACAAAAGTTATCAAATTTCGGCGTGGTGGAAGACTGGCTAAGTGATGTGTTCAAATACGGGGGCCTCCCAATAGAAATAGGTAACTAACCGGTACACCTACCTAGGGGTCACTCTACAACCTACATTGTGCTTTACCCAACACATTGAGAATAAAAAACAACGGTCCTACACTCTAATAGGCTGCTTGAGAAATCTGAACCTCGTCTCTATCAAAACTGGTGTAAAAATCTTCAAAATGAAAATATACCCCGCCGTAACTTACGCTTTCCCGGAAATAGCTCCACATTTGACAGTCTCAAATCTTAAAGAACTGGATAAAATTAAATCTACCTTTCTAAAACGCCTATTATCACTTCCGACAAACGCATCGTCTACCCTGGCTCACAACCTTACCAACTGCAAAACCCTCACCGAAGATATATGTGAGCAGTATCCCAATATTATCAACCCAGCCGCATTAGAACTCTACCGCAATTTTCGAACGGAAAGGGATAATAACTTCTCAGGTCAAGGGTATATATTGGGGCCAGCCTTCAAGTCTAACGTCTGGAGATCCACTAATCAAAGGAATCGCCACATAATGAACGAATTAACATAAACGCCAATAGGGCTTTACTCACTACATGGCTCGCCCAGATCTCAAAAACTCAATGAAATTTAAGTGACGCAATACAATAATATTTTATTGTCTCACAAATACAAATCCTTAAGGGCTCTACCTATAGTCCCGTAAGTAAACTCGTAACCCAAGGCGCTGACGCGTTTAGGAGCAACATTCTGTCCCTGTAGCACAGCGGCGGCGCGTGTTGGACCCAACACTAGTCGCACAACGAACTCCGGTACCGGTACGAACGCCGGTCGTCGTACCGCCGCTGCTAACGCGCGCGTTAGCTCGGCGTTGGTCGCAACGCCCGGGGCCACCGCGTTCAGAACCCCGTCCACGGAATCCCGCTCCAACGCGAAGACCATCAAATCGACGAGATCCCCGAGATGGATCCAGGAGAAGTACTGACATCCGGATCCGATCCGCCCGCCCAGACCCAGACGGAAGGGGACCCCCATGGAGCGGAGCAGACCCCCATCCCGACCCAGGACCATACCGATACGGAGAATTACCTGTCTCGTCCGCGGTTTCTGCAGGGTGATGCTCGTATCCTCGGCAGTCAGTTCGCGGATGTCGACCCTTTCTGGTAGCCTAGCAGCCGCCTCCCACGCGGCGCACAACTCGGCGAAAGGGTTGCCATGACCCCCGGAGGATTCCTCATCGTAAACAGCGGTTAAACTCGGCGGGTAGAATCCTATAGCAGACGCCGAAATCCACACACTAGGGGGCGTATGTAATCTCGATATGGCGGAGGCCAGTAGCTTAGTGGTCGGAATGCGACTGTCTACTACCGTCTTCCATCTGGATGACATAACGTTGGCGCCTTGTAGTCCGATAACCGCGTCGCAAGGAGGTAGTCCGTTGCATTGGACCTCGGTCCAGGACATCCTGTCCAATTGAACTTTGTTCCCATTTCTACGGGACACCACTATCACCCGATGGCCCTGTTTTCTTAACGCTTTGGTCAGGGCGGAACCAATGAAACCCGTCCCCCCTCCAATAACCACAGTCAGCAGTCGCATTGACGCCATCGGCGCGTAAAGTTGACGGACTCAGACTAATATTTGTCTGTTTGCAGATCGTAATCATATACAAAACTATTGCAAAGAGAAACCGATCAGCTAAATGTTAATGTATAAGAAGTTAATAAAAATATGATAGCAAACTAAGATTAAAAATTATGATTAATTAAAGATAAATGAAATAAATTAAATATTACTCTGCAACCCATACGAACAAAATGTAACGAGATTTCATCGCCCAAAAGTCGTATTTCAGTGATAAATGATGTGATTACGTATCGTGGATTTTTACAATTATACGAAAGTTCAAATTTTGAATCTTCAGTTATAAGCAACGCGGACTAAATTAAATTAATTAAAATAAGATTCTCAACTTTTCATACCATTTCAACGTATTTAGTTGATTCTCATTCTGCGCGGAACGATTTCATTCAACTCCTCGTACAATTAGTTTATTATTTTTTCCTATTCAAAATCGCTGTTAAAAATGCAAATTTTTCATAATTGGCCCCCAACATTCAATATTTCATAAACCAGGGGAGCAATATTGCTGGTTTCATAAATGTGATGCCAGATGAAAAAATGTCTTCGATAAAGAAAAAATATCGGAAAGTTCGACTTTCGTCACAAATTTCGATTGACTGAAATTCAGATATTCTGTCCTGTCCAAGTGTACTGAGTTTCTACTTTCTATTTACTTAAAACACGTCATTGAGTGAAAACTCAATACACGAAAGGCATAAGAAAATCTAAATTCCCGAAACGAAACGAGCGACTAGAAAGTTATATCTATTTTTTCTCGAATACCCTACTAATACTATTTTATCTGAAGAATTAAACGCAGACGGAACCTAATTAATAATCAGCTGATAGATAATAGAATCGTCTTTATAAAGTAATAAGGGATTTATGTTTAATTCAATTAAAGGAAGTAGGGCCACATATATAGATAATAATAATAATAATAATAATTAAAATATTTATATAGCGCCTTTCCTAAATTAAGAGCAAGGCGCATGGCACTGTTAAAATGTAGGATTGCTAAAAAATTAGATAAAAACAGTTTAATTAAAAACGGACATTGATAACATCGTGTGAACATGATTATGCAGATTTACTCGTACTCCAGGTGGAAGTAGTGTGTTTTTAGCCTCGACTTAAAAACCGCGATGGTTGGTGATTGTCGAACGTTGATTGGCAGTTTGTTCCAAATAGTCGGGGCAGCAACTGAGAAAGCGCGCTTGCCGTAGTGCACCATGTTGAATCTAGGGATCACCAGCAGTTCCTAGTGGGATGACTTCAGTGACCGGGAGGGCGTGTAGGGTGACAGTAGATCTCGCAGATATACTGGTGCTGTTCCATTCAGACACTTGTAGGTAATCATAGCAATTTTATAGTCTATCCGACGTTGCACTGGAAGCCAATGTAGTCGCATTAGTACAGGGGTCATTCGTTGCCTGTCACTTTTCTTGAGACCAACTAAAAGACGCGCCGCACAGTTCTGCACATATTGTAGCTTTTTAATGGAATCAGTCGGAAGACCGTAATAAAGGGAGTTGCAGTTGTCCAATTTACTTGTGACAAGCGCATGAATCAAAATCTCAAGATTATCTTTGGATAAATAGCGCTTAATTTTTCCAAGATTCCTGAGGTGATAGAATGCTTCTCTGACAGTAATTCCAATGTGCTTGCGGAGTGTCAGATGAGAATCGATTTCAACACCGATATTACGCGCAGTTGCGCTACAACCAATAGTCTCGGAACCGATTATCACGTGCGGGGATTCAACTTGTTTACCGAATTGCGACTGCAGCATGACCACTTTAGTCTTATCTGAGTTCATCTTTAAAAGATGTGAGTCCATCCATGCTCGAACTTCGGAAAGGCACTTTTCAGTGATATCCACTGCATCATTCAGGTTTGATTTCTTAAATGTTATGTATATTTGAGTATCATCTGCGTAGAGATGTAGGGACAGTCCGTATTTCCTTATCACATTTGCGAGTGAACGTGTATAAATAGTAAATAGTATTGGGCCAAGTACTGATCCTTGTGGGAGGCCGTATCTTAATTGCTGAGGTTGAGAATATGAGTTGTTAATGCGTACATGTTGTGAGCGGCCCAACAAGTAGGATCGAAACCAATCTAGTGCTGTCCCTGCAATGCCGATCTCATGTTCCAGAGTATTTAATAAGATACTGTGTTCGACAGTATCAAATGCAGCACTGAGATCGAGCATTATTAACAGTACTGCACAACCATCATCAATTCCCCTCAGAATCTCATCGCTGACCCTAAGGAGTGCAGTTTCGGTTCCATGGAATGGTCTATAGGCACTTTGCATAGGCTCGTGTAGATTATGTAAGTTCAGATGGAGCATCAGTTGGTTTGCAACAGCTTTTTCAACTAACTTCGAAATGAACAAGAGGTTTGAAACAGGTCTAAAGTTTTTCAGTATCTCGGGGTCAAGGCGTAGCTTCTTGATAATGGGATTGAGCACAGCTTCTTTAAATAATGATGGGAATGTAGCAGTTGTGAGTGATAAATTAATTATCATTGTAATGACACTTAAGAGAGTTGTAAGGTATTGCTTCACAATATGTGTAGGGAGTGGATCACGGGGACTGGATTTGGGTTTTGAATCTTTGATAAGCTTGGCGACATCATCAGTTGATATTTCCTCGAAGTGATCAAGTTTTGGTACTGAAAAAGAGAATTGAGAGTCAGTTGGGCTACAATACTCTTCATCAGGGGCTACCTTGGCCCCAACCTCAGATTCAGCACTTCCGCAGTTCATAGTCTGATTTGGCAGATTTTGTCGAAGTTCGATATCAACACCCAGCATTTCATCGCGAATATTTTCAATCTTTTTGTCGAAGTAGACTGCAAACCTTTCAGCTAACTCATATGCAGAGTCATGAGTCGGTAGGACATTACTTTTACGGTGAAGAATTTTGTCAACCACTGAGAAGAGCTTTCTATTATCACCAATGTTTGAATCAATAATACCCCTGTATAATTTCTCTTTTGTTGATATTAATAGCTGTGCCACGACATTACATTGTTGCCTGTAAGCATCACAGTCTATCTGAAGTTGAGTCTTTCTATACCGGCGCTCGAGTCTCCTTCGCTTCCTTTTAGCCTCCATTATTGAATTATTGTACCACTTTGCCATGGGCTGAGATTTCGTGCACTTTTCAACAAGTGGTGCGTGAAGTTCGTAGAGGGACGATAGAATGTCATTGTACTGCCTTGATAACTCATTGACATTCGTTGCAGGACATCGGCATAATAGTGATGATTCAATATCAGTGCGAAGGTCACACCAGTTAGTCGATTTCGTATCTCTGTAGGATGTCACACAGGGTACTAGTGGAGGCTTTGACAAGTTCAAATTAAAGCTGACTGCGAAGTGATCAGAAAGCCCAATGTCATGTACACAAATATTATCAACGAGTTGCAAGTCCTCAGAGTAGGTTAAGATCAGATCAAGGGTGTGTCTGTGTCGATGTGTTGGTTCCTCTACATGCTGTGTGAGTCCGAAGCAGCTAACAATCTCGAGAAATTTGCAGGCTTCCGCATTGCAATTGTTGTCAACATGGAAGTTGAAATCGCCAATTATAATTAGCCTACCGGAGGAAGTTATCAGATTCTGAAGCAAATCGGCAAATTGGTCTAGAAATTGTGTATATGTGAAACCGTTAGCTGGGCTTGGGCAGGTCCGGTATATAATGAATATCCTAATTAAGGACCCCGAGTGGCGTAGGGTCAGCTCCATGTACTCAAAGGTTGGATATGTTGAACCATCAGAAGGACTGACCTTCATGCTCAGGGAGTCGCGATGGATACAGGCCACGCCACCGCCTCTTGTTCTGGTTCTTGGAATGTGTTTTATAGAGCTACCCCTAGGACAGATATCATTTATGACCACATGATCCTGGATTGTACCTGTCAACCAAGTCTCAGTGATGGCAGTTATATCAATGGTATTCTCCAGAATGTAGTCTTTAATAAATTCTGCTTTGTTGTTCACAGACTGTGCATTATACAGTAATATACTGATTTTACTGGTAACCGCAGAAGGGGGGAGGCCCGGGAGGGTCATTGACCCCTGATCATTTTCATTAACACCAACAGCGGTAAAACACGACACATTATCATTAACCGTAGTTAATCTTGGGGACATTGACCTAATGGTTAAACACGACATGTTATCATTAAACATAGTTTTCCTTGGTGGCGTAGACCTCTGATTATTTCCGTTAACATTAACAGCGGTAAAACACAACACATTATCCTGAAGCACAGTTGTCTTTGGGGACATTGGCATCTTTAAAGTTAAACAGGACTCAATATCTTTATCATTAGCAAACTGTGAACTGGGTATATTTTCCTTTACGGGAATAATTGAAGTAGCTCCGGATTTCTTAACAGATTTAACATTAACCAATAAATTGGAGTCCCTGTCCTTATCATTAACTATTGAAACATCCAGTCAATCTCCACGTTCCGAATTGTGTTGATGTTCACTGCGACGAATAACTCGTGTATGCACTCCGTCAAGTTCAAATGGGGATGTAGGTACTACGTGTGAGTTTGCTCGTGAGATATTACCAGTAGTTGGTCTAGCGACAGCGTTGGTGGAGTCTACGGCCGCCCGTTCGATGATGTTGTTGCGATATATGACCCATTGTTTGTTAGGTTCCTCTGAGCGCTTCTTTTTTAGAGTTATTCTAAGCACGTACTGCTCGTGGGCTTGGGCGCGAGTGTAATCGGGATTTATATAGACTGTCCTGAACCGTTCCGAGTTCCTTAGTTTTTTTGCTGCTTTTAGTAGTTGTATGCGCTTATCAGGATTCAGAGTCGCTATCATTTTCTTTCGGGTATCACCGGAACCAGCTGCAGGTACCTTTATTCGTTTAAGACTGACGATACCCTCAGACAAATCCACCCCTACTTCGGCCGCGATATCGACAACAGTATCTTTATCGCTAATCGCGTCAGGAGAGAATATCCTTGATATTACGAGGTTGTCCATTCTCTCAGTTTGTAAGCGGGTTTCGTTTTGTACCTCCCGTGTAATAGCTACTACAGGAATGCTCCTGCTGATGGTTACCCCGGCGTAGGAATTCTTCTTCTCTGGGTCAACAACGTTTTTGCGCTTTCGCTGAACTATGGTGGCCCACGAAGAGTCGACTTCCTGGATTTCAGTGGATGATTCATCCGATAACACTTCTTTAATAGTTACCATCTCGTCTACAGTTTTTTGAGCTTCGCTCTTTATATCGTCGATTTCGTCGTTGAATTCTGTGCGCATTGATTTAATAGAAGTATTTACCGAAGACCGCAACCGATCCATACAGTCTTTATATTGCTTCGCGTCGTTGGCTACTTGTGAGATTTTATCGATCTCGGCTTGTAGACGAGACTCCATCTCTGTTATTCCGTCCGTTAGTCGGGATATATGTCTGGCGGAGCACTGGCCACAATAAAACTGCACTTTGTTGAAGTCTATGGAGGTTTTCGTAATACATACCACAGCAGTGTCACACGTTGTTCCCGAACAGCTGACTTCGATTTCTTCCGGTAGAACCGCCACCGACGGCCGTTTCGTCGAGTTCTTGCTCACCGGATCTTTTTTAGATCCGATACTAGTGCGACGTCCATTCCCCCCGGCAGCAGTCGAGTCTTTCTGAGACATGGTTCTCTCAAAACAATTCCCTTAATAATTGATATTCCAGTATTCAGTTCTGACTTTATTTCAATAGATTTCACTTGATATTTCTTATTATCAAAAAGCCAAATAGCAATATTAATTAGAATAAATTAATTAAAATTATTAGGTTTGTTTTTTTTATGTTAAAATCAGAACCACAGCGGTATAGGACTATAAGAAATAGCTAGTAATTAAAACAAAATTAAACCTAGAAATTTACTCTGAAAATTTAGTCACACTCTTCTTATTCAAAATTCTAGAATTTTGTATAGAGTGTCTTACATTAACGTAGAATTTACATTATTACATTAATATATACATTACATGCAAAAATAAGTAGTAAAATATATCTGTGTGACTGTGTGTCCGCAGGTTTAACGATCCGTCGTTAGGAGAACTGCTAGACCTTCTAGGTGAGGTAAACTACCTTTACGAACAGCCCGACTGAGAAACAAGCAAAGGAACTCGTATAGTTTATCGAAACGGTCCTCGAGCTGCGACATGAGGTCGTAGGTAAACGCAGAGGGACCCATCCTCCATCGCCGAGCGAGGCTCATTGCCAGTCGCTCGAGCTTCAGGATGGCTCGATGGACTGGCTCAACCGCCTTGGGGAGCAGAGCGAACTCCCCGACTACCCGCAGACACTCCCAATGTAACCCTAGCAACTGGTCTACATCGCTCACCGCCTCCATGTCTCCTAGCAACCGCGAGCACTCCCCGTAATATATCCTAGATAACAAGTAACTATGGTAACTATTGATAAAATGCAGCAGACGAACTCTGAGTACCAAAACCCTGTGGACCACGTTGCCACGGATACCCCGCCTGGAGACCACGAGGTCGCCGAAACTCAACGACTCCAGACTGTATTTAGCCAATTTTAGTTGAAGTATTTCGGTAAATATAACCTGATATTTACTTTCAGTTTCGGCGTTTATAAGCAAAGAAACGGGCCACGGCGGTAGATAATGAATCTTCATTGCGGCCAACTCCTCGTCTGTATCGAGTTGCTCCTCCACGCTCACGTACGTCAGGTCCACCATCCGTCTGCAGTGCCGCTCCGACAGACAGTCCGACAGCAGACCGTTCAGATAGGCGACGTCCCGCCAGCCCTGTCGGTCGCGCAGCAGCTTGTCGAACAAGTCGGTCAGGAAGTCGGACAACCCGTCGGACAGAAAGTAAATCGAGTGTACGAAACGGAGATGGTCCGACAACGCGTAGCTGTCGGACAGTGCGGACAGTAACCGCCGTGAGGAGGCGTCGTACAACGACCATACGTGCGGGTACAGACAGTGTCGGAACACTTGGGACGCGGTGTAATGATTATACTTAGTGACGTCACATAAACCTACATCAATGACGTCATCACGGATCAGATGCGTCGTCCCCGGGTTACTTAGCAACGCGAAATGTATCTCCATCAATCGATCCCCTTCCGTCCGCCCCTCGACTCCTCCCAGCGGTTCCTCCGGTAATGACGCCACCTCCAGTTCCTCCAGTAGTGACGTCAGTCCTAACACTTCCCGTAATGACGTTACGAACTTCCCGTGCAGCCCCCTACCGACCGCCCCCCTCGCCTCCCCCCCGGACCCCTCCAACCAGACGACGTTAAACAACTCGCTACTCTTCCCCGCAATCAGCATGTTATCAACGACCGGAAGTAGGAACTCCGGGACAAGTAAACCGCCTTCCGCGCGCTCCTTCCGGCCGCCGGAAGTCCTCGCGTAGACTTGGTAGCCGCGATCCCAGAACCCCGGGGACTTGCAACCGACTTCCGGTCGCCTCGCCACCGGGAACTCCCGGTGGCGGTCGACCAGCCGCCCGTCGGACACCCAGCCGTCGAGGATCTCGAGATACGGACGGAGGGTGGCGACAAGGAGGGACAGCAGGAGGAGGTACTGCCGGGAGTGGCGGCGACCGAGAGAGTCCTCGACGACCAGATGGGAGTGCAGCACCCGTAGGAGGTTGTTAGACCGACACACGTTGTCGCTCAATGTATTATTCGCAATCCCTTCAATATAAATCCGTTGCAATAAATCCAGCCGGTCTAAACAGTCAGCTAAACTCTCCTTTAGAGATAATAAAGTAGGTTTATTTCCCTCGATACAAATAAGTTCTTCTACTTTATGTATCTCCCGTTTATTCCTACGGAGGACGCCGCTAACAGCGGCTGCGAACGCCTGATACGTTCTAGAACATTCCCCCGTTAGGGATTGGTTAACGAACACGCCTATTCGCTGCAATGCGGTCCCGTAACCCGCGAAGTATCCCAGACGGTCGGCGAGGGACTCCCGGGTTAAATGGGACACGACGAGTCCCGGGGTCGGGACCACGTGGTCCCCGGAGTCGCTGGTCGCGTAGCAACAGAGCGACGCCTGTCCCTGGAGGAGCCAAAGAGTCTCTGAAACAATCTGAGTCTCGGTGACGAGATTCTCTACGGGACTTCCGACGGGAAGCAGCCAGGGAACAACCGACTCCCGGTTGCTATAACAACCGATATCCTTCCAATAAGGGCGGATTATAAGTCCGTCGAGTTCTTTATTTACTTTATCCAACTCGCTATATAAGCTACTAACATCCTGTTTACTTTCAGTTTCGATAGTTACCTCGTTAGGATCTTCAACTGGGAATATTTGCGCGCGTTGTGGAATGGTTTCCATGCGATCGTCGGTAAACTCATCCGAGTCGGAGGATTCAGAGGACGACGAACCTGCGTACCAATCCTCTCCGTCCAGGAGGTACCGACCCCAGTCGATATCATCAGACTCTGATGGAACATCGAGGTTCCTTGTTAATGGATAGTCAGGAAACGTGGGAACGGTCGGCTGTCCCGATAGACGCAGAAGAAAACTTAATACGGCGTGGGGCACCTCTGATTCTAGAACGGATGTCTGAGTTGCAGATCGCAGCGAGTAGGAGTGGAGGAAGGAGTCGACGAGGTTTCGCAAACACCTCGACCGCTCCCCCAGACCATGGACGAAGAGTTTATCGACGACTCCATCGATACTCGCGTTGACTTTACCCGGGTCTACCGACATATAGGAGTGGAACTTCCGACAGGCTGTGACCGATTCGTAGACCTCCGTGTAACGCTGACTACCAACATCGAGTTTCGCTAATCGGCAAACTAATTCTCCTAGGAGTTTGTTCGCCTCTTTATTTCGCATTTGGTTCCAAGTAGAATCTGCCATTTTCCTTTACAAAAGATATGAAAGTAGATTTTTTCAGGTGAGCAGGTAAGTTATTCTGCTCTGGCCCTCTGGCTGTCTGGGATAATAGCGTTATTGTAGTGAATATAAATGCAAGTCAATGTTGGATGTTACATAAATTAGCCATTTACAGTACTACAGATTTAGGGATAGGCCAATCAGCCAATACCAATACTATCAGATTATCAAAAACAATTAAAAATCTTTCGCAAAAATACTGTACCGGTGCCGGTAACGGCAAACGGTAACTGGCTGACTGGTAACCGGTAGGCCTACTGTAAAATTTTGTATTTTATGAATTTCCGACTGATAGGCTAGTCTTCAACACTACTTAAAAACGCCTTATCAATTTCATCTGACATTTGTTTTAATCTGATAGCAGATGGCAATCGGATCGGAAGGTCAATTCTTCTAGGGCTCCAGGGCTCTATCAGTCTATCTGACTTCTGACTACAGGACTATGAACTGGCTAACTGGCAGACTGGTCTTGCAGTCTTGTAGGGTGTAGTAACCCTGCCTAAACCAGTAAACGCTAAATCATTATCAGATTATTCGACTCTCTATTCTATAATCCAGTAATCTAACAGTCTAATAAGATTAAAATCCTGGAATCATTATTAATGAATAATACTGTAATAATAAGATAATACAGTAGGCCTAATACCGTAATCTGATAGTACCGTACTGCCGTACCGTACCGCGTACCGGTCTGCCGGTAGCCAAGTTGCGGTTGCGGTACTAACAGATAGCAGACAGGAACTGGCAAAAAATGTTAAATTTGAAGGAGGGGGGTCAGGGCTGCAGGGGGAGGGGAGGGGAGGGATTGAAGGAATGGTACTGCTGTACGAGCTGACTGGCAAGTGGTAATACTGTAATAGGCAGATATGGAAGTTTGTCCAATCCAGTCTGCCAGTACAGCAGTATTGCTGTATTGCAGTACAGCAGTACAGCTGTACAGTACTGCAGTACTAACTGTATGGAAGTTCTGAAGTTTGTCCAATAATGGGAAACTATTCAAAATTGCCGCCAAGTTTGATATCCGTTACTTAGCAACACCCAACACAAATAACCAACATTACTAATATTGACTTACCAGCTTTATGAGCGGCTCGTTACAGTTTTACATATCATATACCGGTACAATATATTCAAGATAATGTAGCAATTAAATTAATTGATTTTGAATTATTTTAATCAAATTCCAGTTCTTATTGTTGTTATCAATGAGCATTGCATGTAATCGTAACTATTTCCGAATTAATCATTGAATGTCTACCCCCGAGGCCGCCCGGCGTCAACCGTTTCCTGCTATGACATCCTATCCATCGACCTATAAAGTGGTTAACGTACAAGCTAGGGGTTCCGGACACAATAGAAACACAAGTAAACACGGAATTGTCACACGGCCGAGACCCCAGCTAAACTTCGTAAACGGAACTAAAATAACTTCGAAACAGAACGCCTCGAGACGCGAGATTATTAACTTCCCGTCCGGAGCGGACGAGGATTCTGTGGATTATTCGACGTTAAGGCCCCAATCTATGCAGCGCCCCAGACGATGGGACGATAAAGTCGAAGAAAATTACAGATTCCAAATGGCTGGATACAGAGATGAAGTGGATTACATAGTCCACAACAGTATAAAGAAGGTTAGATAACTCGCAGCGCAAGCTGTCATTTATATTTAACACACATTATACATACAATTTGCCGTATATACGTAAGGGGAGTCCGTTTAAAATGTTTGTCCTTGCATTTCTCCGCCCGCAATGTCCGCATCCGCACAGATCTACCGTTTGCAATGTTTGATGATTGATCAATGATTAATGTTATAATATGATATATAATTAATTTGTATTAATTTGTATATGTATGTATTTTAATGTTATGTAGTGATATGATCAATGATTGGATATATGGACTCTGATGTGTATATACTGTACAGTATGCGCTTGCAGTACGCAGTATAAGTATGGCAGGTCCTCTGCTTCGACGACATACAGGTCGAAATTCATGTTGCTTCTTACGCAGTTTCACTATATGAGGTCTAATTCTATGAAATCATTTTATTGCCATTTCGCATCATTTTATCATGTCAGGATAATCAATCATCATGTCATGTCATGTCAAGGATAAACTGATGCTGCCGCGATAGTTCGCCCATGTTTAAGATACCACTTTTTAATTGATACTACTACCGGGCGATCTCGGATAGTGGAAATGAGATCCCTCCAGGCTTCCTGATTCTCCAAAGTTGTCGCCATTTCGTTTCTCTCAAGTTCAGTATCCCTTTCAAGCTGGTCTATATATGTAATAGCCGGTCGTCCACGGGTAGGCTTTCCATGTGTTGGTTGCCAGAAAAGTATATCTGGTATGACCTCGTCTTTACTTCGCCAGCAGTGCCCACTGAATCTTAATCTGCGTTCACGGAGGGTGGTTGATACAGGTGGTATAGTACCATAGAGCTCGGCGTTGGTCATGTGTTGTCTCGAGCTGATGTTTTGGGCTACCCTTAATAGTCTTGTGTAGCAACCATCAATTTGATGTTCAAGTGATTTCGTCAGTGTCCAGGTCTCACCCCCGTATAAAGTACACTTTCCACTGTGGCTCGAAAGAACTTAGTCTTCAAGTGCCTGGAGAGATCTGATTTCCAGATGGTATCCATTTTTGTTAGAGCTACCCAAGCCTTTGCTTTCCTAACTTCTGTCTTTTTTGCTACTCTTTATCCATGATCCAAGGTACTGTACTGGAAGTCGTCAAGTCGTCTTCCTTAGTTGATTACTATCTATTGTTTTCAAGTTTCTATTTACTTTATTAAAAGTCATGGATTCGGTCTTGGTAGCATTTATATGCAAATCAACCTCCTTAGCAGACCTCTCTACTTTATTCAGTAGAAGCGCATCTGCAAGCATATTAGAGAGCAGGGCGATGTTATTCGCAAAGTCGGTCGGTCTTTGTAACTGTAGTTGCCGGATATCTACTACTTCGGTGTTCTTGTAGTGTGAATCCCAGATCTTCACCCTTTGTGGCCGTCCTCATTGCGTAATCCAGTACAATTACAAACAGTAATCTTGCAGTGTGTAACTAACCGCAAGATTGTGACTGCAAGACTGTGCAGTTGCAGTGTTGCTTGAGTGGAGCATAGTGCAAGTATGTGCACAATGCTATTGTTCATCTATTTGGTCGAAATCCGTTTTGGCTCTTACGCAGCGGTTTCTTTATGTGAGGAATAATTATACAGTATATAGAACCATTTTGTTGTATATTTTGGCTGCTACCACAAGCAGACAGATCCCACGATAGTTTGTTGGTATACCGAGGTCTCCTTTCCTACGGAGAGGCTTTAGTTGACCTTTAGTCCAAATTGGTGTTGGCTTTTCCCCTTTCAGCATCCGGTTCTATTGATACAGTGCGTCTAAATTGAGTAAATTAAGCGATTTATATATTGGAGCAGAAGAGGCTCTATAGTGGCTAAGAGTTATACACTTAATTATTTTATTGATTTGTGTACGAAGTGGTTTTAGTATGATGGTTTGAGCACTGGCCCAGAGTAATGCCATACCGTATTTACTCGAATAAGAGCCAGGGCGTTTAAGTTTATAAATTGCCAATTGGGGAGGCGTTTATTCGAGGGAGGCGTTTATTCGTTGACGGCGTATAAGTTACAAATTGTGTGGTTCGAGTGGGGGCGTTTCTAGATTTTCAGAATTTTTAATCTAATGTAGAATGTTGTTAAATTCATGAAAACAAAGTAAAGAAATGAAATATTTCAAATAAAACCAGGATTATCTTTATTACACTGCAGCCTATTACAGCGGTACAACACCCTACTACAGTTACCTTCAGTATTAACAATCAGTTAACTTTCAACAATGTTAACGCCCAACATTGTAATACTATGTATATAAGCGCCGGGGCGTTTATTCGGGGAAGGCGTTTAAGTTGCTAATTTGATGGTAACGGGGCGTTAATTCGAGGAAGGGGGGGGGGGGGGTCTCTTATTCGAGTAAATACGGTATGTTAGATAGGGATAACGTATAACTGACGAAGAATGTGTATGGGAAGATATAGCGTAGCTTAAAGAATATTCCAGCAGGATTTTGACATTTTCTTTAGAATTTGTTTCATGTGAGGTTTCGAGTTAATATTCATATCTACAGCGTACTCAGTTAATATTGCTATCTACCCTCCCTATATTGTACTTAGTAAAAGCTTACATACCGTAGAGCAAATCTTATTGTTTCTGGATATTTGATTTTGAAACTGAAACTAATACAGTTAAAAATTTTCCTAGCCTGAAGTCGTTCGTTGGCCTGATAGCGGCTACATAAAGAAACTGCAGAAGAGAGATGGCAACTTCTACTACTACAATAGACTACGGGAATGCTCAGACAAAGACATCAATAAAGTAAAGATATACTTTTACTAACCTCGGGATGTACATACTACAGAAGTGTCTCTGAGGATTCATACTGCTGTACAGAACAGCATACTGAGCTCAGCTTCCACAGTAACGTACTATATTTTTTATAGACTAATGGTAATAACAATGCATAAAATGTTGTCATTTTGTTTTCAATGTTTGTGAATATTAAACAAGTGCAATTTCATAATGAATCTGTCACTCTCAAACCATCACAACGACATGCAAGTTGTTAAATTATAGTACAACACATTACAACTTTATATGATATCATATCACGTAACAACTCAACAGTGGATTCTTAATAGAGGGTCAATTCCAGCGTGAGAGCCTCAGTTCGCAGGCGTTTCCTCTGGTAGTTTACCAAAATTAACAAACTGCATTACATCTAATAGAAAAGAAGATTTTTAGACTTGATTTGATAGCAAGAATTGTCGCCTTTACTCTGATACATTGAAAGCAAAATCAGTCATACATACGGCATTGAATGAGCAATTGTTCTGTATGTCTGTGTTACGGACGCATCCTCAAATGCACAAAATTAGACAAATATTTGGCGAAGTCAAATATTCTTGAATTTTTCAGCAATGTAAATTTTTGACATATGGGTCAGCCCATGTGAAGAATACCAAATTTCACTTTTCGGTCGAAATGTACTTGTAATTTGATATATGAAAAATTTGTATTTTCTCAAATATCTCATTAAGTGTTTTATACAGTAGTGCTTATTTCTGTCTTAAAACCTGTATAGATACTTATTCGTTTATTGTTTTGGTTAGAATCAGGCCTTTTCTGAAACCTGTGGTTTTAGTGAAAACCTGATATTCTTCACATAGGGGTAAACTGCAAAGTGAAATATAACAGCAGCAATTATGGTATACTTCACATAGGCCTATCACCTATAATGGGTCAATGTCAATCATATTTATCAAAAGATGTGACTAAAGTACGCCTTCGTGAGGCCTTCGCGCAACACGAGGCTCAGTTATGAGACCCACATAAAAATTGTGCGATAGTATCACAAAATTGGGATTTAAGAAATTGAATCAAACCGCAGAAAGAGGGACATTTCCTCCCCACCGACCCACCTTTTAATATGCACCCTAACACAAAAGCGCACAGACTGTACCAGTACATGATATTGATGACAGGTAGGTCTTGACAGATAATTTATGTTTTATAATTAAGATCGTGGGCGACTCAATTTGTCAGAAATATTAAAACTATATAATGTAATAGAAAAGTATGATAACGCTGTCCCGACATACACCCGGCTGATGATAACCTGAATATTGAAACCTAAGTACCGCGTTCGAGCCCTACTTCGCCTTTTGAGAATTAATGGTCGGATAGTTTTCAGAATTTTATTGCTAAATAAACTATAATGGGATGTACTGTACGGGCCCTTCTCGCTGTGATAGGCCCACATTGCAATCACAGTTTTGAATATAAAAACCTACAAACAAGCTACAATAAGTTTTGAAAAATAGTCACATATGGGACAATGGGCTTATTTTTCCCATTATATAATGTACTTCTTTAAAAGGTGTCACAAGCTTATATTCATACCATGAAGCCGCCAAAGGACAAGATTGTGCACTGGCTGGTCCCCACGGCGAAAGCAATGCCCTGCAAAGAGGAAGCGGTTCCGTTCAAGTGTCAATCTAGGGGAGACTAAAGAAACACGTTGTATAGAGTCTGATGGGAGATGTGTTCATTGTACTTGACACAATGAACCCGGCGCAGCATTCTTGTATAAGTGCCATCCAGAGATTTGGCGTCCACAGCAGTTAGAGCCCAACCCAACATGGACTCCCATATAGGTGTATTAGTTCTACTGCTGACCTAAATAGTCGAACCTTGAGATTTAGTTTTATTCTATGGGACTTCCAATTCCCGGGGTTTGCACCAGGTTGGGGAGACAGTCTCAGTTCGTTACTTCACTGTGTCACACTACAAACCTTACTATTTGCTACAATAACAATACTCAATCCCGGGCTCAGTCGTTGTACTATTATACCTTGTAATAATATTTCTGTCGCACTGTCAATAGCCACAATAAACGATAATATTACATAGAACTTGGAAGACGTTAAATATTATTGTTAGTACTTTCGATCACGGCAGAAATGGGTGAACTCATCAATGGGGTAGGCGACTCGGAAAATTTTTTTAAGTTTTCTTTGGTGTCATGTCATGTGAAAGACCATGTGAAAAAACCCAGAGAGCAATTTTACTTCAAAAAATTAATATTGGCTGAGTTATAGCGATTTTAAAACGCAAAATTATCAACATCAAAAAATAGGCCGTTTTAGGAACTTGTGCATTTCACGTCATCTATAACACAGCAACATGTTGCCAAGCGCAGTTGATAGGCTAATATAATATATAATACAGCAGCAGCCTAGCTGAAATACTTCAATTTTGGGAATTTTGTTGTGAATAATGAGATGCGACCGGTTGTGTAATAATGTTGGGGAATGAAACAAAACTATTATTTTGTCGTAAATACGCACAGTAATTAAATAACCGCTGATCATGTGTAGTAATATCAACCCAATAACCTTGGTTCTTGAATTAGGAAACAAACTGGGGTGTTTCGTTATGTGTGGAATTTCGTTATTTACTTCGGATAACATAATAATTCTTCATCTTCATAACAACAAACACAACACGATACAAGTAAGTAAATTATATAATGTTTAATATCAACGTGTGATAATACAATAATTATGAAATGTTGCAACCTTGCGTTGCAGTTAACACATCACATCACATCAATGCTGCAATTAGTGTATTCCGTCCATCTTCAGGATTTCATCTCTGGAAATGGACGTTTTTCGGCTGGATCCCAGTTCAAGAAGCGAACCATATTCCGTTTCGTAGGAAATACAGGAGCTCTATACAAGACTGTAATGCATTTACACTTGGACCCTTCTCTAGTGATTACCGCCAAATTGTGGCCAAGGTAAGACTTAGTTTGCGTGCTAGCAGAACAACGAAATCTGCCTTGCCACGGCATGACTGGTCCTCTCTGTTGCAACAGTCCAGTGCGAGAGCTGACCAGCAGACACTACAGCTGACCAACAGGTATGAGGCTCTTGTATCTGAGGCGGCAGATCACTGCAAGGGTTATACTGCCTTCACAGAAGCAGTTAAGTTAGCAGCTGCAGCAACAGTAATTGTATACCCTCGAAACAGGAAAAAGGCCCACTGGCTGGACTGACCACAAAATTCGGAAGTGCCGAAATGACCTCTCTAAGGCACAGAATGAGTCCCACCGACTAGGGCACACACTGACTACGCATGTCCTTAGATCATCATAATGATGATGGGGTGATGGTATCTCCACCTACTGCCTCCAGAAGTCGAAGAAATCCTGCCAAGTACCTAACTGATCTAGACTTTGCTGTTCACTTAGGAGTACTCTCAGAATCACTAGAGGTACCCCAATGGCTCCTCAGCTAATTAGAACAGGCTGCTTCTAGTGTTGGTCTTCCTGTTAACTCCAAAAAGACACAAATTTTGACAGTTAACTTTGAAAGTCCTCAGCAAATCTATGTGGACGACTTCTGTTACCTGGGATCATGGATTCGAAGTCAGATGAGGAGGACCTTCGAATTCGTAAGAGAAAGGCATTTTTGCAGCATTGAATGGGCTTTCCAGGATTTGGAAGTCACACAGAATTCATCGGAAACTTAAGGTCCGATTATTTAGCAGCAGCAGTACTCCTGTACTTTGATTGATTGATTTATTTATTTTCCCAAATAATACATAATTATAACAAATACATTACACAATTCACAATAAAATGGGCAGGAAGACTGCTTAGTAGCATAGTGCTAGTTAGCGCAGTATCCTGTTAGGTACCGGAATATATAATACATAAATTGGGTAGATACATCTTACGATAATGTGCAAGCAACTACAGGGGTTACATACATGTAGGATCCCAACACCCAATCCACCAGTGCACCCAGTTCCCCTATCATTGGTCAATCGACCCCCTCCCACACACAGTTGTTGCTACGTAGACCTCCTTACGATCCCTCTGTTATAAATGTTTTATTTATTTTTTATTTTTATAGATCGCTGCTCTCCGATGACATTAGTTTTAATTTCATATTTTTTATAAACATTTTCCTACTTTTGATTTCTCTCAGTTTAGGTGATATGTTGTTCCAAAGAGATGGTCCGGCAAAAGAGATAGATCGCTGACCAACGACTAAATTAGCACGAGGAATAAAGAATAAATTTTGTGATTTTGATCTTGTACCATAACGATGAACAATGAACCTACTGTACCAATAAAAATTGATTTGATAATTCAGTTTTCTCATAGTTGTAGAATACACTGTGTATGAAGGCTGCTACTTGAAGTGAGTGCAAATGTTGAACGGGTAATATTTTTAAACTTTGATATAACGGAAAGGAGTGCGCAAGACGGTCAGAAAAGGTAATGAAATGCATCTTAAGATTTTATTAATTTTTTGTCTTACTTTTTTTATCAGAGAGGTGCCAGCATTCCCCCAAATAATAAGTCCATAGTTTATATACGGGTGCACGAGCGAAAAATAAAGAAGTTTTAGGATATGTAGACCAAAATAGTGTCGCAACTTATAAAAAATGCCAGCTGTTTTAGATAACTTTGATAAGACATACAGTATGTTATATGAGTGTTCCAGGATATCTTTTGATCAATTTGAATTCCTAGGTACTTAACCGATGGTGACATTGTCAAATATTTATTGTTAATTTTTGAAGAGTTTTGAAATTGGGATCTTTCTAATTTGTTTGACGCTACCATAAATTCGGTTTTTTTTGTATTTATTTTTTTTGTATGTTTTTTTTGTTTTTATATTATTTGTATGTATCTGTACTCCTTGTACTTCACTGTGTGAAGTACAATGCACTACACAATGCAGTACACATCTCCAACCATACACTATATAACATTGGGTGTCTCATTGGTCCCCCCCAAGCTTGACACTAGAACAAAGCCGCCTCTGCTTTGGATTGTTTTCGCCGTGAGAACCAGACTGTGCACAATCTTGTGCTTTGTCAGCCCCATTGAGAAAATAAGCATGGTGGACAGCCCATGACTTTCGTGAGACGCCTCCGAAAGTCATAGGGAGTAGTAGGGACCAGTAGTAGGGTCATAGGGACTGCTCTTTTGTAGTTTGAATCCTATTTGGTCCTGACGATACCCCAACGGGGAGAAATATATTGACCGTTAATTTATAACAACATTTTAAACTGGGCGATAAACCTCCTGCACCACCCCCCAACAAATAGGGAGTAGTGGCTGTGTAACTTTGTTGATACAGTAAGACGGCATAGCATTCTTAATGCACTCTGGGCATTGGGTTGCCAATTGTGGAACTTGCATGGTGGTGACAAAATGTTTTTTGTTAAGCTGGCATAGCATCTCAATGTGCGGTTTCAATGTAGCAGGCCGATTAGAGAGAGAGAGAGAGAGAGAGAGAGAGAGAGAGAGAGAGAGAGAGAGAGAGAGAGAGAGAGAGAGAGAGAGAGAGAGAGGAATATCCAACTGGCAGTTGTGCTAACATTTGGCTATCAAAAATGGCAGTTGTGGTGACAAAAAAATAGTGGTAACAAGTTGAGCTGACATTTGATCAGGAACATGTGTCCGACGTTTTGATCGGGTCCCCATGTACTCTTTGTAATGTTAGCACAAGTGCCACTTTGCAATACCTGAAATGTGAGGGAAAAAAATCGTGTATCCCTTTAGCGTCCTCTTCTTGAACATTCAAAAATCATTGACTAGAGTTCTGCTAACATGTAATAGTTGTGCTAACATCAAACAAATGACACCATCAATATTGATTAAAATTATCTCATGGAATTTATAACACGAGTTGTAGGAACATTAATTGTTTACATGGAGTGAACGGCGATTCCATTGTTAGAGAAGGCAATATATCGAGCTTGAAGGCGAATATATGTCTGCTGGCCAGACAGTAGTGTAGCTAATGCAATGGATGGGGCAGCCGGACTACGGCGATATTGATTTGTGATGTAAATAGGAAGGCCCCTTGCCCCACAAATTCGGGTTCATAATAATTCGGGGTAATGTAAATTTATCTGTGAATATGAAACACTGGAGGCAACATTAAGGGAACTCTTTCTCTTGCGTCCTTCTCTTGTTTTTACGTACAAGGCAAGGGGGACTCCACACTAACTCCCACGGATGAACACAGTGGATGATCTCATATACATATTATATATTGTGCTGTGCGAGGGCCGTATTTCGATTTTGAATCAATTTTTTGCATTACAAACAAGATTTATTAATCCTTAATAAAACCAAATAATTTGATGACCATATAGGTTTTTTGGGATGCTGATCACGAACATGACACTCAAAAATATCGTTATTATCCAACCAAAATTTCGAAGAAATCGAACTTTGGCGTTTGAAATTTTACGCTAACTTGTATTTTTCGTCCCACCAGACAAGCACCAAAAATGATTGTTGCGTTACCACAAATTATTTTTAACGAGTTGTATCGTGATCAGCGACCTTGAAAATCGGTACAGCTTCAGAATTACCAAACCCAAGGCAAAATTTAACAGTTTATAATTTTGTGCTATTTGTACTTTTCGTTCTGGGCACCAGAATGGCACGACAAATGGGTTTGCTTTACCAGAAATATTTGTAACTAGTTTCATCGTGATCAGCGACATCGAAAACCCGTATACCTTCAGAATTATCAAACCAAACACAACATTTTTTAGTTTGACATTTTTTTACTTATAATATGTTGAGTTTGCAGCTATTAGTATATAGAGTAGTAGTGTAGTAAATAATCTTTTAACGCTTTTTTATATTTTATTTTACGCTTTTGCATATATCAAGCAATGAGGCGAATGTATGTACGGGAAATACAGCACATATAATGCGATGAATGGAAAAACGGCAGGCGGTGATATGAGTCGTGTCGTTAATATGACCCTACACCCACACACTTATCAGGAGTTCGCCGAATATATAAGAAATATTTAATTACAATTTTAACTAATTATATAATCTCGATTACTGAAAAACAAGTTAAGTGTTTCAAAACAGAAAGACAAGGGTTGCACTATATGAATGGAAATATCCGGGCCCAGTTGTACTAGACTCTCAACATATAATTGTTACAGTGTAGTAGTTAGTAATATATTATTGTTATTACCATTATACTCAAAAATAATCTGACAGGCAACTATTTTACCAAAAATAAACGCCCTTGTGATCCAATTAATATGAAACACGATTTTCCAATGGACTATATAACGGCACTTATCTCATTATATAACGACTTACCTACTGGCTATATAACGATATTCCAACGGACTATATAACGGCATTTAACTCATTATATAACGACTTACCTACTGGCTATATAACGATATTCCAACGGACTATATAACGGCACTCAACTCATTATATAACGACTTTCCTACTGGCTATATAACGATATTCCAACGGACTATATAACGGCACTCAACTCATTATATAACGACTTTCCTACTGGCTATATAACGATATTCCAACGGACTATACAACGGCACTTAACTCATTATATAACGACTTTCCTACTGGCTATATAACGATATTCCAACGGACTATATAACGGCACTTAACTCATTATATAACGACTTACCTACTGGCTATATAACGATATTCCAACGGACTATATAACGGCACTCAACTCATTATATAACGACTTTCCTACTGGCTATATAACGATATTCCAACGGACTATATAACGGCACTCAACTCATTATATAACGACTTTCCTACTGGCTATATAACGATATTCCAACGGACTATATAACGGCACTTAACTCATTATATAACGACTTTCCTACTGGCTATATAACGATATTCCAACGGACTATATAACGGCATTTAACTCATTATATAACGACTTTCCTACTGGCTAAAATACGATATTCCAATGGGCTATATAACGGCACTTAACTCATTATATCATTACATTGCATTACGTTGCTCATTGTTGCTCGTTCTTGTACTTTATTATTGCTTGTTATTGCTCATTTTTGCTCGTTGTTGTTCGTTGTTGCTCATTGTTGCTTGTTCTTGTACTTTATTATTGCTTGTTGTTGCTCATTGTCGCGCTACCAGAAATATTTATAACTAGTGTCATCCTGTTCAGCAACATCGAAAACCCGTATACCTTCAGAATTATCAAACCAAACACAACATTTTTCAGTTTGACATTTTTTACTTATAATATTTTGAGTTTGCATTTATATATATATATATAGAGATGTTATACTGTATATAGAGTAGACTCAAACTTTTTGGACAAAAATAAAAAAATTGACAGTGAAAAATGTCAAAATTGAGAAATTGTGAAAAATCTTGTTTTATATACAGAATCATGAATATCAGATAATGGTCCCCTTAATATTAGAAATCAATTATAACAATGACGAGCCTTGGAAAAGCTAAAACAAAGAAAACTTGCGATTCTTTGCCTGCCTCTTATGGTGGAATTTCACAAGATGGGTACGATGCAGTGGGTGAAACAAATTGACGGAAGCCATTTCAATAATTAGAAAACCGTGACAGACATCATGGTCATTTATCATGATGGTATATGACTTTACTTGACTTTACAACACTTTTCATCAATTTAAAATATTTGACTTGATATCACTTGGTTTTATGACACTTGACTTGACATCATTGGACTCGACATCACTTCATAATTAATGCCTTGATTGACATCACGTGACTTGATAGTAGTTTGACTTGGCGCCATACGACTTGACATACTGACTTGACATCACTTGACTTGACAAACTTGACTTGACAAACTTGACTTGACTTGACAATACTTGTTATATTATCAGCCTGATTTGTTGATACAGCTCGTTTCCTGTTTGTTTTATCCTCTATGCAAATTTAGGATGTAGGCCTGCCTTGTAGACATTTCCTGTTTCGAGATATTATTAAATATTTGACTCAAAAATCTTTGAAATTCTCATTACAGTAGTACGGCAATTCAATTACTTTAAGTAGAGGACATATTACATTTCGTTTACTCCTCCTGCGTCCTCCTCCTTTACTCTTTGCTCCAGGGAAAAAGCCATAAAATAATATTTTGTTTTATAATTTATTCAACATTTGTCTTACACGTGAAACTTACAGGAAGTCTCCATCATATTTATAATATACTCTATCAAATTCAAATACTTACCAGAACAGGCAATAGATATTTAAATACTTGCCAAAACAGGCAAGGTGTATTTATATACTTGCCAAAACAGGCAAGGTGTATTTATATACTTGCCAAAACAGGCAAGGTGTATTTATATACTTGCCAAAACAGGCAAGGTGTATTTATATACTTGCCAAAACAGGCAAGGTGTATTTATATACTTGCCAAAACAGGCAAGGCACATTTACATACTTGCCAAAACAGGCAAGGTATATATATATACTCGCAAAAGCAGGCAAGGTGTATTTATATACTTGCCAAAACAGGCAAGGTGTATTTACATACTTGCCAAAACAGGCAAGGTATATTTATATACTTGCCAAAACAGGCAAGGCATACTTACATACTTGCCAAAACAGGCAAGGTATATTTATATACTTGCCAAAACAGGCAAGGTATATATATATATATTCAGCCAAATGGAGAAGTCTTGGTTTCGTACTGTAGACTGTTATAGTCTTCGTGGTTGGAACCTCTCTGCATCGTATTAAATTGAATTAAGATAGTTTATTATTTTGTAAGTAATATTGTGGTTTATGAATAATTTGACTGTTGACCGTTAGTTACGTATTATAGTGTTTATTGAAGTTTATTTATAGTTAAGTTTTACGCGGACGGGATCCCGAGAGTGATAATCCCGGTCCCGATGCCCGAAATCCCTCAAATTTGCGCTAACCAATTTACCCGAGTAAGACAGTAAGAGTAGGGCACGAGTCCAGTTTGCCCTTATCCGAGGCGCATCCCATTGCGTTCGTGGGTCACGCATCAAATGGAGAAGTGGGCTTGGACTGGAAGATGGTGCTGGGCTGCCAAAGGCCAGACAGGATAGGAACGTCATATGCAGCAACTAGCTAATTAATCTAATCGCCTCTTCTGTACTTAACTCTATTTTATAATTTTTAACTGATATTTGTGCTGTGTGGTGGGTTTCTCTATAGTTCTCTACCTATTAATTATCAGTAAATGTTTGTCTCTATACTTTTAATTAATAGGGTACTATACCATTAATAGTGCCGGTGTGTCAATTTTTGTATTAAATGTTCCAGAATTTTTAGCACCACCCATGAAACTTTCTACTTTTTTATATTTTATTAATCAAGACATGATTGGAGCAAAAAAATTGTTTTCATGTATTGGGTAACATCCTTTGTTAAAGGTAATATTTAGTATTAAATAAATAATTAAATAGCATTTATATTAAAAGCCACCCATTTACCCGAGTAAACAATCTAATTAAAATTATAACATTATTATTACTAACGAGGTGTATTCTTAGAAGTAATACTATATTACAGAAAGGTGAAAGTTCTTCCTAATAAAATTACAGATTATTAAATATAAGAAATAATTGTATATTATTATTAAGAATCAGTGCATTAAGCGATATCGAAAGGGGTACATAGATTATACTTTGATTGCTTATTCCTATATGAACAGTGTGAGACTTGATTTGATTTTGCTGGACTATATGCATGCAATATAAGCAGCCAGAAATTTGTATAGCAAATTATATTTATATTATATTTAATATATTTTAAGCAATATGCTCTTATGTCTATCACAACATTACAATCTTCATGTTTACGAATATGGCAACGAAATTCTATCTCAAACTATTATTAAATTTTAAGAAAGTAAGTGCAGCCCTTTGTGTACCAAAGATAAATTACGTAAATTTTTACTTTCAAGAAAGTATATTTGATCGTACCAAGGTTTATTTTGTTGTTATATATAAAGAGGATAACCATATTATTACTTATCCTACCCTCAAAGGCGGCACACTTCCGCCTTTAACCATTTTCGAAATTTATAAATCTTTCATTTGAACCCCGGGGGGCACACTGCAGCCTTAATCATTTGTAACATAATTATTGGCTAAATTGAAATTAATTTGCATAAACTATGTAATTTAAAATTAATCAAACCAACAGGAATCCCTTCAAGCAATAAATTAATTTTTCTAGACCAGTTTTTCCTGCACAACACGAATATGAACTCCATTTATCCGCCCCAATAGTAATAAGAAAGTTAGTTATAAGAGGTTTTAAATAGAGGCGGCACCCTGTCGCCCTGGGAGTCAGGATAATATACAGTATGTAAAGGCGGCACTCTGCCGCCATGAGGGTTAGGTTATAATTATATAAAGGCGAAACACTGCTACCCTGGGGATCAGGATAATATTATATATATGTAAAGGTGGCACTTTGCTGCCATGGGGGTTAAGTTATAATTACAGTAATTAAAGGCGGCATTATGAGCATTATCATGAATTATGAACACGAGTACGTGTCGTGACAATACGTGTGATGAACTCGTACCGTGTTGGTACGCAAAGTGTTAAAGGCAAATAGGTCTATGATATAGTTGCTGAAGTTAATAACGTTGTAGCAGGACGATATAGCTGGTTTTCTGCTCTTGTATCTGGCTTGTATCTGGGTCAGTACAAAACGAAGACCAAGGACGTACAAAACTAAGAGGTAAAGTAGCGTTAGGTCCCAAAGAGCGTTAGGTCTCATTGGCATTTAAAGGAGCAGGTTAGTAAAGGAGCAGGTTACATAGTCATAGTTGGGGGAACCAAAACAATAAACGAAAGTTATCACATGTGTTTCGTACAGGTCTTAAGTTTTTGGGTCTTGTGTATTTGTTTTGTACTCACCCTTTTGTAATTATTATTGCACGCTTGTAGCAAATTCTTATTGCCAATCTGTTGTTCTATGTACTAATACCGTTGTGGACACCCAAGAGTCTATAGATCGGATTAGAGACCAAGTTTATTTTGCAAATTTTTTGACAATAATGCATTACGTGCTACGAGATGGGGGAGGCATGATTATACGAGATAGGGTGTTAAAAGATTGGATGTTACGATATGGAATAAAACGAAATATTACAATAATCCTTTTCTTTTATTTCGTGAAGCAATGATTCAAATTTCTAATGCCCTGCTGCGCTGTACATTCAATATAGAAGAAATGTAGAATTCACAGCTCTTAACAAGTACATTTGTTGGGTGAATTCTTAGCCCGTGAGTGTTCTTAGCCCGCGAGAATTCTTAGCCCGCGAGTTAGTAAAGGAGCAGGTTAGCGTTATTGTTTCGCGGGCTAAGAATACCCAGGGCTAAGAATGCAAGGCTAAGAATACCCACGGGCTAGGAATACTCGCATGCTAAGAATTATCGACCACCTTATAATAAAAATATAATAAGAATAATTTCCCATTCAGCATTCATATAATTTGTTCAACAACTTATACAATTAAAAATTAGTGATATTCGATGTTTCATTAAAAGCACTATAATATAACATCGCGATCTTAAATATTCAATTTGTTATTCCCCTCAATTATACACGATATATGATGTTTCCGGACACCAAGTTGTGCCTACAATCAAAGAAACTTAATATCAATAAATAACCAAAGACGAAAAAGCAATATCACACTCCCTCACATTACCCTCACATTATACACCACACCCCCTAGTGGTGGCACAGGAATTGATGTCACCACAATTTTCAAATAATCAGTCCCACTGAAAGGGCACAACTCTGAACAAATAGTGCGTCGGCACAACTAGCAATCGGCTATCTAGAGAGAGAGAGAGAGAGAGAGAGAGAGAGAGAGAGAGAGAGAGAGAGAGAGAGAGAGAGAGAGAGAGAGAGAGAGAGAGAGAGAGAGAGAGAGAGAGAGAGAGAGAGAGAGAGAGAGAGAGAGAGAGAGAGAGAGAGAGAGAGAGAGAGAGAGAGAGAGAGGAGACAAAAAAATAGTGGTAACAAGTTGAGCTGACATTTGATCAGGGACATGTGTCCGACGTTTTGATCGGGTCCCCATGTACTCTTTGTAATGTTAGCACAAGTGCCACTTTGCAATACCTGAAATGTGAGGGAAAAAAATCGTGTATCCCTTTAGCGTCCTCTTCTTGAACATTCAAAAATCATTGACTAGAGTTCTGCTAACATGTAATAGTTGTGCTAACATCAAACAAATGACACCATCAATATTGATTAAAATTATCTCATGGAATTTATAACACGAGTTGTAGGAACATTAATTGTTTACATGGAGTGAACGGCGATGCCATTGTTAGAGAAGGCAATATATCGAGCTTGAAGGCGAATATATGTCTGCTGGCCAGACAGTAGTGTAGCTAATGCAATGGATGGGGCAGCCGGACTACGGCTATATTGATTTGTGATGTAAATAGGAAGGCCCTTTGCCCCACAAATTCGGGTTCATAATAATTCGGGGTAATGTAAATTTATCTGTGAATATGAAGCACTACTGGAGGCAATATTAAGGGTACTCTTTCACTTGCTTCCTTCTCTTGTTTTTACGTACAAGGCAAGGGGGACTGGACTCCACACTAACTCCCACGGATGAACACAGTGGATGATCTCATATACATATTATATATTGTGCTGTGCGAGGGCCGTATTTCGATTTTGAATCAATTTTTTGCATTACAAACAAGATTTATTAATCCTTAATAAAACCAAATAATTTGATGACCATATAGGTTTTATGGGATGCTGATCACGAACATGACACTCAAAAATATCGTTATTATCCAACCAAAATTTCGAAGAAATCGAATTTTGGCGTTTGAAATTTTACGCTAACTTGTATTTTTCGTCCCACCAGACAAGCACCAAAAATGATTGTTGCGTTACCACAAATTATTTTTAACGAGTTGTATCGTGATCAGCGACCTTGAAAATCGGTACAGCTTCAGAATTACCAAACCCAAGGCAAAATTTAACAGTTTATAATTTTGTGCTATTTGTACTTTTCGTTCTGGGGCACCAGAATGGCACGAAAAATGGGTTTGCTTTACCAGAAATATTTGTAACTAGTTTCATCGTGATCAGCGACATCGAAAACCCGTATACCTTCAGAATTATCAAACCAAACACAACATTTTTTAGTTTGACATTTTTTTACTTATAATATTTTGAGTTTGCAGCTATTAGTATATAGAGTAGTAGTGTAGTATATAATCTTTTAACGCTTTTTTATATTTTATTTTACGCTTTTGCATATATCAAGCAATGAGGCGAATGTATGTACGGGAAATACAGCACATATAATGCGATGAATGGAAAAACGGCAGGCGGTGATATGAGTCGCGTTGTTAATGTGACCCTCCACCCACACACTTATCAGGAGTTCGCCGAATATATAAGAAATATTTAATTACAATTTTAACTAATTATATAATCTCGATTACTGAAAAACAAGTTAAGTGTTTCAAAACAGAAAGACAAGGGTTGCACTATATGAATGGAAATATCCGGGCCCAGTTGTACTAGACTCTCAACATCTAATTGTTACAGTGTTGTAGTTAGTAATATATTATTGTTATTACCATTATACTCAAAAATAATCTGACAGGCAACTATTTTACCAAAAATAAACGCCCTTGTGATCCAATTAATATGAAACACGATTTTCCAATGGACTATATAACGGCACTTAACTCATTATATAACGACTTTCCTACTGGCTATATAACGATATTCCAACGGGCTATATAACGGCACTTAACTCATTATATAACGACTTTCCTACTGGCTATATAACGATATTCCAACGGACTATATAACGGCACGTAATTCATTATAAAACGACTTTCCTACTGGCTATAAAACGATATTCCAACGGACTATATAACGGCACTTAACTCATTATATAACGACTTTCCTACTGGCTATAAAACGATATTCCAACGGACTATATAACGGCACTTAACTCATTATATAACGACTTTCCTACTGGCTATATAACGATATTCCAACGGACTATAACGGCACTTAACTCATTATATCATTACATTGCATTACGTTGCTCATTGTTGCTCGTTCTTGTACTTTATTATTGCTTGTTATTGCTCATTGTTGCTCGTAGTTGTTCGTTGTTGCTCATTGTTGCTCGTTCTTGTACTTTATTATTGCTTGTTGTTGCTCATTGTTGCTCGTAGTTGTTCGTTGTTGCTCATTGTTGCTCGTTCTTGTACTTTATTATTGCTTGTTATTGCTCATTGTTGCTCGCTGTTGGTCATTGTTGTTCGTTATTGCTCATTGCTGCTCATTGTTGCTCATTGTTGCTCGCTGTTGGTCATTGTTGCTCGTTGTGCATTTTAGCACCTACCAACTATGGGAACAGCTACGGATATAATTACGCGTGATATTTATAATTTACCTGGAGGTATCAGTCCCCCGCTGCTGCTACCACCTAAAATACAATAAATAGTAATTCTATAAATTAAATAGAAGAGCACGAACTCTTGTTCTCTTAATCAGCCTAATATTTAGCCTTATTCGTATTTCAGATTTGCCAGGAATGGCTATGGCTAATTAATTAGCTGCGAAGGATAAATAGAACTTCGCAATGTGAGAAAATCAATTTCAGAATTTTCAGTCAGAAAGGCATAACCTGTCATCTGATAAAACATCACTTAATTCAATATCAATATCGGAAAATGTTTTTCCCTTATGGACTCCTATTTTACCTTTACCAATAGCAATTAATACTTTCGATACCTGGGATATTTCTAGTATCCGTATCTATCCGTCCCACCAGACAAGCAGCAAAAATGATAGTTGCGTTAGCACGAATGATTTTTTACGAGTTATATCGTAGTAATCAGCGACTTTGAAAACCAGTATAGATATTTATAACCAAAGTCAAAATTTAACACTTTATAATTTTGTGCTACTTGTAGTTTTCGTTTTGGGGCACTTGAATGGCACCAAAATGGGATTTGCACATGCACATACCAGAAATATTTATAACTAGTGTCATCCTGTTCAGCGACATCGAAAAGCCGTATACCTTCAGAATTATCAAACCAAACACAACATTTTTCAGTTTGACATTTTTTACTTATAATATTTTGAGTTTGCAGTTATATATATATATATAGAGGTGCTATATATAGAGTAGACTCAAACTTTTTGGACAAAAATAAAAAAATTGACAGTGGAAAATGTCAACATTGAGAAATTGTGAAAAATCTTGTTTTATATACAGAATCATGAATATCAGATAATGGTCCCCTTAATATTAGAAATCAATTTTAACAATGACGAGCCTTGGAAAAGCTAAAACAAAGAAAACTTGCGATTCTTTGCCTGCCTCTTATGGTGGAATTTCACAAGATGGGTACGATGCAGTGGGTGAAACAAATTGACGGAAGCCATTTCAATAATTAGAAAACCGTGACAGACATCATGGTCATTTATCATGATGGTATATGACTTCACTTAACTTTACAACACTTTTTATCAATTTAAATTATTTGACTTGATATCACTTGGTTTTATGACACTTGACTTGACATCATTGGACTCGACATTACTTCATAATTAATGCCTTGATTGACATCACGTGACTTGATAGTAGTTTGACTTGGCGCCATACGACTTGACATACTGACTTGACATCACTTGACTTGACAAACTTAACTTGACTTGATAAATTGACTTGTTATATTATCAGCCTGATTTGTTGATACAGCTCGTTTCCTGCTTGTTTTATCCTCTATGCAAATTTAGGATGTAGGCCTGCCTTGTAGACATTTCCTGTTTCGAGATATTATTAAAATTTGACTCAAAAATCTTTGAAAGTCTCATTACAGTAGTACGGCAATTCAATTACTTTAAGTAGAGGACATATTACATTTCGTTTACTCCTCCTGCGTCCTCCTCCTTTACTCTTTGCTCCAGGTTAAAAGCCATAAAATAATATTTTGTTTTATAATTTATTCAACATTTGTCTTACACGTGAAACTTACAGGAAGTTTCCATCATATTTATAATATACTCTATCAAATTCAAATACTTACCAGAACAGGCAATACATATTTAAATACTTGCCAAAACAGGCAAGGTGTATTTATATACTTGCCAAAACAGGCAAGGTGTATTTATATACTTGCCAAAACAGGCAAGGCACATTTACATACTTGCCAAAACAGGCAAGGTATATATATATACTAGCAAAAACAGGCAAGGTGTATTTATATACTTGCCAAAACAGGCAAGGTATATTTATATACTTGCCAAAACAGGCAAGGCATACTTACATACTTGCCAAAACAGGCAAGGTATATTTATATACTTGCCAAAACAGACAATATATTCAGCCAAATGGAGAAGTCTTGGTTTCGTACTGTAGACTGTTATAGTCTTCGTGGTTGGAACCTCTCTGCATCGTATTAAATTGAATTAAGATAGTTTATTATTTTGTATGTAATATTGTGGTTTATGAATATTTTCACTTTTGACCGTTAGTTACGTAATATAGTGTTTATTGAAGTTTATTTAGAGTTAAGTTTTACGCAGACGGGATCCCGAGAGTGATAATCCCGGTCCCGATGCCGGAAATCCCGCAAATTTGCGCTAACCAATTTACCTGAGTAAGACAGTAAGAGTAGGACAAGAGTCAAGTTTGCCCTTATCCGAGGCGCATCCCATTGCGTTCGTGGGTCACGCATCAAATGGAGAAGTGGGCTTGGACTGGAAGATGGTGCTGGGCTGCCATAAGGCCAGACAGGATAGGAACGTCATATGCAGCAACTAGCTAATTAATCTACATCGCCTCTTCTGTACTTAACTCTATTTTATAATTGTTAACTGATATTTGTGCTGTGTGGTGGGTTTCTCTATAGTTCTCTACCTATTAATTATCAGTAAATGTTTGTCTCTTTATACTTTTAATTAATAGGGTACTATACCATTAATAGTGCCGGTGTGTCGATTTTTGTATTAAATGTTCCAGAATTTTTAGCACCACCCATGAAACTTTCTACTTTTTTATATTTTATTCATCAGGACATGATTGAAGCAAAAAAATTGTTTTCATGTATTGGGTAACATCCTTTGTTAAAGGTAATAATATTTAGTATTAAATAAATAATTAAATAGCATTTATATTAAAAGCCACCCATTTACCCGAGTAAACAATCTAATTAAAATTATAACATTATTATTACTAACGAGGTGTATTCTTAGAAGTAATACTACTGTATATTACAGAAAGGTGAAAGTTCTTCCTAATAAAATTACAGTTTATTAAATATAAGAAATAATTGTATATTATTATTAAGAATCAGTGCATTAAGCGATATCGAAAGGGGTACATAGATTACACTTTGATTGCTTATTCCTATATGAACAGTCTTGAACAGACTTGATTTGATTTTGCTGGACTATATGCATGCAATATAAGCAGCCAGAAATTTGTATAGCAAATTATATTTATATTATATTTAATATATTTTAAGCAATATGCTCTTATGTCTATCACAGCATTACAATCTTCATGTTTACGAATATGGCAACGAAATTCTCGAGAACTCGAGAAATTATTAAAGTGTAGCTCTTTGTGTACCAAAGATAAATTACGTAAATTTTTACTTCCAAGAAAGTATATTTGATCGTACCAAGGATTATTTTGTTGTTATATGTAAAGAGGATAACCATATTATTACTTATCCTACCCTCAAAGGCGGCACAATTCCGCCTTTAACCATTTTCGAAATTTATAAATCTTTCATTTGAACTCCGGGGGGCACACTGCAGCCTTAATCATTTGTAACATAATTATTGGCTAAATTGAAATTAATTTGCACAAACTATGTAATTTAAAATTAATCAAACCAATAGGAATCCCTCCAAGCAATAAATTAATTTTTCTAGACCAGTTTTTCCTGCACAACACGAATATGAACTCCATTTATCCGCCCCAATAGTTATAAGAAAGTCATAAGAGGTTTTAAATAGAGGCGGCACCCTGTCGCCCTGGGAGTCAGGATAATATATGTAAAGGCGGCACTCTGCCGCCATGAGGGTTAGGTTATAATTATATAAAGGCGAAACACTGCTACCCTGGGGATCAGGATAATATTATATATATCTAAAGGTGGCACTTTGCTGCCATGGGGGTTAAGTTATAATTACAGTATTTAAAGGCGGCATTATCATTATGAACACGAGTACGTGTCGTGACAATACGTGTGATGAACTCGTACCGTGTTGGTACGCAGTGTTAAAGGCAAATAGGTCTATGATACAGTTGCTGAAGTTAGTAACGTTGTAGCAGGACGATATAGCTGGTTTTCTGCTCTTGTATCTGGGTCAGTACAAAACGAAGACCAAGGACGTACAAAACTAAGAGGTAAAGTAGCGTTAGGTCCCAAAGAGCGTTAGGTCTCATTGGCATTTAAAGGAGCAGGTTAGTAAAGGAGCAGGTTACATAGTCATAGTTGGGGGAACCAAAACAATAAACGAAAGTTATCACATGTGTTTCGTACAGGTCTTAAGTTTTTGGGTCTTGCGTATTTGTTTTGTACTCACCCTTTTGTATTTATTATTGCACGCTTGTAGCAAATTATTATTGCCAAACTGTTGTTATAATATGTACTAATACCGTTGTGGACACCCAAGAGTCTATAGATCGGATTAGAGACCAAGTTTATTTTGCAAATTTTTGACAATAATGCATTACGTGCTACGAGATGGGGGAGGCATGATTATACGAGATAGGGTGTTAAAAGATTGGATGTTACGATATGGAATAAAACGAAATATTACAATAATCCTTTTCTTTTATTTCGTGAAGCAATGATTCAAATTTCTAATGCCCTGCTGCTTGCTGTACATTCAATATAGAAGAAATGTAGAATTCACAGCTCTGAACAAGTACATTTGTTGGGTGAATTCTTAGCCCGCGAGTGTTCTTAGCCCGCGAGTTAGTAAAGGAGCAGGTTAGCAAAGGAGCAGGTTTCAGAGGAGTACTGGGGGAACCAAAACAATAAACGTTATTGTTTCGCGGGCTAAGAATACCCATGGGCTAAGAATGCAAGGCTAAGAATACCCACGGGCTTAGAATACTCGCATGCCAAGAATTCCTGAGACCATACATTTACAAAGAAATTGAGCCTGGAAATTGCTTTATCGACCACCTTATAATAAAAATATAATAAGAATAATTTCCCATTCAGCATTCATATAATTTGTTCAACAACTTATACAATTAAAAATTAGTGATATTCGATGTTTCATTAAAAGCACTATAATATAACATCGCGATCTTAAATATTCAATTTGTTATTCCCCTCAATTATACACGATATATGATGTTTACGGACACCAAGTTGTGCCTACAATCAAAGAAACTTAATATCAATAAATAACCAAAGACGAAAAAGCAATATCACACTCCCTCACATTACCCTCACATTATACACCACACCCCCTAGTGGTAGCACAGGAATTGATGTCACCACAATTTTCAAATAATCAGTCCCACTGAAAGGGCACAACTCTGAACAAATAGTGCGTCGGCACAACTAGCAATCGGCTATCTAGAGAGAGAGAAAGAGAGAGAGAGAGAGTATTAAAGACAATTATAATAAACAATGAACAATAATTTAGTATTTACTCAGGGAACCCGTCGATATCGTGGGGGTAGGTGCATTCACCTTGCAATCAATGTCACCCACCCATCATAAGAACCAGTTGCTATGGTAAGGTAGATTCATAATATTGACCTTTCGAAAGTTCATAGGCAGATAAGGACCCTTCCCCTACTCAATAGTCGATATACAGTATATCAGCAGATACATACATGCAGACGCAAACAGACAGAGAGACATTACGTGCATTACGTTTATTACATCAAACATTTAGCCTGATAGACAAGAAATTGAGGGAGTGCAAGATAGTTTATTGAGTGAAGAAAAAGAGCTAAAATCGCATTCTGCTCTACCGGTACTGTCAGACTGTACCTCATTATCTAAAATCTTATTTTATCTGATACTGATATACAGTAGGGCCTGGCCTATACTGTAGCTTAGGCCTACCGATATTACTGAACCACTATTATTATTGCATTATTGCATTTGATTGATATATTATATATTACTGGATTTGGGAGACTGACTGTATTTCCGTGTAACCTTGGAAGGCAAAGTACTACCGGAGCCTGGGGACACCAATGAACTCACCCAGTGCAACAAAACGGAATTAAACTAACAGTTAATGGCACCTCCAAGCTACAACAGGCGATCAACGAAGACAATCAGGTGGCAATCCAATGAAGATTGTGGCTGCAAACCGACGCCAATCAAAAACGATGAACTGGACAAAAACAAATGTCGAATGTTCATTCTGTAAGTCAACATGGACTGAGATAGAAGTTCCTACAGAGTCACTAACTCACTCTATTGCAGTATTGGGAAAGTAAAGTTTTCTTGTGGTTTCTGTTCCGTGGTAAAAATCGCTAAACTCGAAGAGGAGAACCTCGACATTCAGCAAACAAGTGATTCAACCAAACGTGATGTACACAACGTAGCGTCCCAAAGAGATGAGGACTTATCCTCACTGGATGATAATGAACCAACCATAATGACAAAAACTCGTCTACTTGGATTGAAGTTGTTCGCAAAAATTCAAAGGCCGTAAAGGAACTGCAAAAGACGACACAACATCCCACTCAGCCACTAACAACAGGAAATCCCAACACTTACATTACAATAGAAAGGGTAATTCATGAGAACGACTTACGGAAACGCAATGTTGTCATCAGATGACTCCCTGGGGACAATGCTGCTAACTCACAAAGACAACAACATGAAATAGACGAGAAATCCATTCGAGATTCGATTGGTAAAATCACACAATGTCGTAACTTGTGTTTACCGGCTGGATAAACACAGAGAGGATGGTTCAGCACGACCCCTGCTACTGTCCTTCGGGTCTATTGAAAATGCGAACACCATACTTGCGATGAAATCATTTGTAAAAAATGGAGAGTGCTATTATATAGACCGTGATCTGTCCAAATATGAACGTGAGGAGGAATTTAAGGCCAGACAAAAACGCCATCAAAGGCAACAACGTGATTTGTTAAGCCGAGGTTCTGTAAACCATACCACTTCCAACTCAACAGAGAGCTCAGAACAAGTGGACTGACTATTCCGCAACACACCAATTGGGACTCCGCCTGGGGCTCCGCCCGTGGCTACCATGCCATAGAGGACTCTGCCTGTAGCTTCCCCGCCACCCAGGACTCCACCCTTGGCTACCACGCTATCGGGGACTCTGCCCATGGCTACCCTGCCATCCAGGACTCTGTCTGTAGTTTCCCCGCCATCCAGGACTCCACCCGTGGCTACCCCGCCACCTGGGACTCCACCCATGGCAACCCCATTGTCTGGGACTCCGCCCGTGGCTACCCCACCACCCGGGACTCCACCTGTGGCTACCCCGCCGCCCTGGACTCTGCTCATGGCTACCCCACTGTCTGGGACTCTGCCTGTGGCTACCACGGCATCTGGGATCCAACCTGTAGCTTCCCCACCGTCCAGGACTCCGCCCGTGGCTACCCCGCCATCCAGGACTCCGCCCATGGCTACCCTGGCATCCGGGACTCTGCAAGTAGCTTCCCCGCTGTCCAGGACTCCACCCTCGACCATCCTCGACCACCCACTATCCTCGACCCCTCCTGTAACTACCCTGCCATCTGGGTCTCCACCCATGCCTACCCTGCCATCCGGGATCCCTTCTGTAGCTACCCCTACATCCGGGACTTTGCATGTGGCTACTGCCAAATCCAACAATATGCCAAACGTTAAGTGTATCTACACTAACGCTGATAACCTGCTTAACAAGCTACCAGAACTATCTATAATCGCTTCTGACACCCAGACATTATTGCTGTAACAGAGATATTACCAAAGTTTTACAAAACACATCGCCGAAACCTGCTATAAACTGGATGGATATTCTAGATGCTACAATAACTTATCGCTCATGCTCTAGGGGTATTGCTGTATACTGCAAGGACTCACTCAATTGTTCAGAATATTCTCAGGCTCGACAAACATCTAATGGTTTCGAGTCCATCTGGCTAACGATTTATGCAAGCTCCAAACCACTAATATTTGGATGCTTATACCGCAGCCCAAGTAACAAAGATAACTTTGTGGATGTCTGTAACCTATTACACGAAATCTGTGATGAAAACAGAACCCATTCTCTGATTATATCGGGTGACTTTAACATGCCCCACACGGATTGGGAGAAATTGTCTACAACCGACTCGGGTGAAGAATTAATTCTGACATGTGTGCAAGATTTGTTTCTGAAACAACGCCCCCCCCCCCCCCCCCCCCTCACATGTTAGACTTAATTTTAACCAGTGAAGAGAATGCGATCGACATCGACCCCCCACTCTATTTACCAGGAATTGGAGCAAGTGACCATGTAGTACTAGAATTTGAAGCTACTCATGCAAAACCCAGTTACCAAACTGCAGTAAGACGTCTCCCAATCTTCTCTAAAGCCAACTATACTGCAATAAAAATGGAGTTGAACAAAATAGACTGGTGGCAGTACACTACAACCAATGGATACACGTTCGTTGGGCCTTCGCGCAGCACGAAGTGAGCAAAGCCTTTAGCATATGGGCACCATTAACGAGTTGTCTGCCGTTAGTCAGAAGTCTTCAATACAATACTCATTCTCCTCTTGTACCTCGTTGCGTTCGCTCGTTTTTGACCAAACTTCAGATTTTTTCTAAACTTTTGACGGACTACATATGTACCAAGTTTCATTTGATATCATTGAGGAATAACCAAGTTATTAGCGATCAAAAATGTATGATGACAGAGGACCACGATGATGACGACGACAGGCGACGACGACAGACAACTCGCCAATGGCACCCATATGCTAAGGCTTTGCTCACTTCGTGGCTCGCCCCACAGATGCAGCATGGATTTAATTCCAACAACCACTTAGAAAATCGTGTGAAAGGCACATACCACTAACAAACAACAAACATAGTCAGAAAAAACGGCCAAAATGGTGGACTAAAGAATTATCAATCACTATCAAAAGGAAAAGAAAACTATGGGATAGCTATAAAAGAAATCCTTCTATCTCTACCTATAATGTGTACAAAACCTCCCATCACCAATGTAGCCTTATGACTAGAAACACACAATATGAATTTGAAAAAAATGTAGCTAAGTGTGCAGCAACAAATACATCCAATCAAAACGAAAAGTAAAACCTGTAGTTTACAACCTTATGGACCATTCTGGTAAGCTAGTAACTGACAACAAGGAAAAGGCCAACACACTAAACAAACACTATTCATCAGTCTCTACCGTTGAAGATTTGACAAACATCCCCCACGTCCAACACCCTCTACCGTCCCACCAACCTATCACAACAGTCGACTTCCAGGAATCAGACATCTCTGTGGTTATTACGAAGATGAACGGATCAGGCGCACCTGGTCCCGATGAGGTCTACCCAGCTGTGTTGAAAGAACTCTCTTCTGAAATATGTTTACCCTTGAAACATATTTTTCAGAAGTCAATGGATACAGCAACGGTACCGCAGCAATGGAAGTTAGCCAATATTACGCCAATATTTAAAAGTGGAAAAAAGAATGCCTCTGAAAACTACAGGCGGATAAGTCTCACTTCTGTTGTCACCAAGCTGATGGAAAGAATTGTGGTTGATAACATGTGGATTCACCTTAAAGAAAATGTTTTAATTGTTCACCAACTGTACGGATTCCAGCATGGTAAATCGTGTACCCTTCAACTTTTGGATGTTATCTGTACGTGATCACAGGCACTAGACCAAAGACAATGTATAGATATCACGTACATGGATTTCAGCAAGGCATTTGACTGTGTACCACATCGACGCTTGCTGCACAAACTAGAGAATCTTGGAATAGCTGTAAACCTATTTGGTTGGATTGAGAATTTCCTAAGTGATCCGTACCAACGAGTTGTGGTACAGGGTGAACACTCTGATTGGCTGCCGGTGCGAAGTGGTAAGCCTCACGGAAGTGTGGGTGCCGTTTTGTATTTCCTTGTATTTGTAAATGATATACCCAGTCTGGTGCAATTTCTCATTTTCCTATTCGCAGATGACACCAAGGATAGCTGTATTTTTACTCCTGACCCTAGGGAGCGTTCATACTTTATGAACGCTCCCCTACACTTTCCATCGGACCCCTTCATACTGATCTCGATATTCTTCACACATGGAGCATCACCGGGCAACTGTTATTCAACCACGACAAATGTAAAATCATGCACGTTGGAAATAATAACCCCTGCTTGCCATACACTCTTGGTGTCAATCAGCTAAAAACTACAGATTCCGAGAAAGACCTAGGCGTTACATTCCAGAATTATTTGTCATTCAGCCGACATATATCAAATATAACAAAGAAAGCGAACCGAACCTTGGGGTTGATTTACAGATCATTTAACCATCTTTTAACCATCATCCAGATCATTTATTGCACTCTAAATCACTTTAAATCTTTGGTCCGCCCAGTTCTAGAATATGCGTCCACAGTATGGTCTCCACACAATATATGTGACACTAGACTAATCGAATCTGTGCAACGACGTGCAACAAGACTAGTAAAGGATTTGCGAGATAAGCCTTATCCTACGAGACTATGCGAATTGGGACTACCTACACTGGAATAAAGACGGCATCGCGCAGACCTCGTATAAGTATACCGATATCTCACTGGAATGGAATCGGTCGACTTCAGAAACATGCTAACACTCGCAGATACCAACCTCCGCGGCCATTCGCTTAAACTAAACAAACCGCGCGCACGTCTCCTCCAACGCAACGCAACATTCCATTTCCGTGTCATTGACCCCTGGAACGCCTTATCCGAATCTGTAGTAACCGCCCCCTCACAAGCATTGAAATCGCATTGAATGGATCGCATCGCAATGAAATGCATTCAAATAGAGACTCAATAAGCACTGCAAAAACTTGCCGCTCAAATTTACCCCCTCATGGTGGTCCCAATAACGAGACTTACAGTCAATGACCCCCCCCCCCCCCAAACTCACATTAGTTATATTTAATTGTTTTCTTTTTTTAGTCGCACATCAATATTTATTTTTATCGCATTTTACTTATTTTTTACATTATCTACTTATTTTTATGTCACTATTTTATCTTATTTTACTTATCTAACTATTTTTCATCGTGTCCATTATACAGTTATTTTCTACCAATCATTCGTATTTTTAAATAGACCCAAATGGTGCAACTGTCGTCATATATTACTTGTGATTTTATTTCGATTTATGTGTTCAAATGTATTGATCTATTTTACATGCCGTACTGTTTTTATAGCCATGGATTTATCTGATATTTTAAATTAATTTTATATTTTATTTTAACCCTTAAACTTTGTAATTATTTTCGCTACGTGTAGTGTAAACTAATCCATGTAAATTTATGTGTTCAAATGTTTTGACCTGTTTTACATGCCGTACTGTTTTTATACGCCACGATTCTATCTAATATTTTAAAATTTTTTATCAGTTTCATGATTTTACACAACGTTTTGCTACACGTATACTGTACATACATACATACCGGTAATACATATTATTTACTTTCAGTTACTTTATTATTTACTATCGATTTGTACGGGTGCCATAAGCATGTAGCTTTCTTTACCCTCAACTATTAAACATGACACATGATGTTGATATGTGTGTGGTCGTGGTGTGTGTTTATCTGTCAGTGCAGCAGTGTGTTATTCTACATCAGTACTGCAGTACAGCAGTAGGCCTAGAGCTGTAGAGCTACACATACTACTGCAGTGCAGTACAGCAGTACCGGTAATGAGACTGACAAGGCAACATACGGCAGTAGGCCTACGGCTGTACGGCGAAATGGGACGGGTGTGGTCTGTTGGTTCTGTCCTGTCAATCTGTTGAATACCCAGATACCGGTAGTCTACTGGAATAACAGAATAGGGCTTTTTTTTACTACTACTTTTGTACTATCTGACTACTGGACTATAGGCCTACAAGACAACTCTGCAGCTGTCTTGACTGCTGGCAGGCTGGACTCACTGTAGGCAGGTAGGCTAGGCCTACTGTACTGCTGCCCCTATCTGCCGGCGTAGCCGGCGTAGCACCGGCAATGATAGAGATGCTGCGCTCGGCTGCTCGGCGCATCAGGCGTCGAAATATTCCCGGCGTCGACGCTGCAGAAATTGACCCGGCGCCGGAGCAGGAATCAGCCCAGCACACCCGGTGTGCGGTGTACATATTTGCCTGGCGCAGAAGTCAGCCGAACCTAGCACCATGCAGACAGTGAGACTGAGACAGCACAACAGCCAGACAGCAGACATGCGTTCATCAGACCAACAACACAGCAACACAATAACTACTGGCTGACTGGCCATGCAGGAGGCATCATAACAGCATAATGCAGTACCGGTAATGGAAACTCACACTGCAGCACTGGCTGACTGCAACTGGTCATTTATTTACATATTTAACTTTATGCTGTTAAGCAGTAGGCCAGTAGGCAGGTAGGCTATCACAGTTCCAGCTATTAGCCTGTTAGCTGATCAGTCATTATTGCTATTGCTGGTCAGTCAGTTTATTTATTTACATAATATTGCTGTATTGTACTGTTGTATAAGCTATATTTATATTAGGCCTAGGCCTATATTATATTATTTCTGTATTTGGATGGAGACACCGCTGTCATAGAAGCGTATAAATAAAACTGCTCATATTATAAAACAGGCAGACCAGCAGACAGGTTAAAGTTGAACAGTGAATAAAGATTATTATTATTAATATATATTAATCAACGATCGGGCTACTTAAAGCCCCTGTTGTACATATACATACATAATATTATCAACAATTTCAGTAAATTAAACATTTCCAATAGACAGTATACAGTAGTTAGCTAACAGTTGCACGTAATTTAAATGCATGAAAAATATATCGCGCAATATTCAAAACTTTAGTAGGATCGTCAGTTTGCATTAATTCAATAAATTTTAAAAAATTCGGGAAAACCATATATCTCATACCCAAGTATCTGCACCGCAGGCTGTGATAAAAAGTGCAACCTAATAGAAAATGGTACTCGTCTTCTACTAAATTACAATCGCACATATTGCAAATTCGCTGGTCCCTAGCTATACCGTACCATCGTCCCGTTTCAATACTCAGCCCGTGTGATGAGCATCTAAATTGCGCAAAAAGCCGGCGCAACGCTAAATGATTACTCAATATGTAAATGTAAGTAGAGGGTTTGAATGTTTCCTTTATATAAAATCTTCCTTTTGGGGACGATGCTACTTCTGATCTCCAAAATTGCACAAACTGATCAGTGATACGTTGCTTTACATTGAATAGAAAAGTATTAACACTATTACCTACATCCTGATTTTGCCAAGCCCAACTAAATCCTAAACAAAACGACTTATACTATGGCACTTTTGATAATTAAACAATTTATTACTGACACACAGGTGTAACCATTGGAAATTGCAGTTCAATGACTCCAAGTGCAAGGTCATGCATGTATCTAGCATCTAGGTTCTAGTAACCCCCAAGCAACTTTTTACACAATGAATGGACGGACACTTTTATCGGCAAACGAGGAACGTGATTTTGGAATTACATTTAGGCCTACACCCAGAGTTGTCCTTCACAGCTCAGACAAAGCAACAACTACAAAGACTGTAGCCCGCGCCATGCGAGTCGTCCATTTAATACGAATAACTTTTACATATGTGGAAGCTCCGATGTTTACCCTCTGACCCTGTTATACAAATCCCTTGTTTGGCCTCTCTTTGAATACGTCTTTGTCTCTTTGTTCGCCATACCTCCGACATGATATATATTGATCGATGATCAAGTACAACACCGTGCCTCTCGCCTTGCTGCCTTGTACTATCACTGGCTGAGTTATCATATGAAAACCGGCTTCGTGCACTCAAACTGCCGACATTAATATATTGCCGTGTACTAGCCGACCTTATAACAACATACAAGTTTATCCACGGGATTGACAATATTGAGCGAAGTAATTTCTACCAGTTTTGTTCCGAACTCCACCAATGCTAACACGAGGCTCTTCCTTGGCGCTGTACAAAAGATCAAACTGTAGGAAAGGAGATGCAACAACTTTGCAGACAGCGTTGTAAACATATGGAATCCTTTACCATTACCGGAAAGTGTTGTTAATGCACGTCACGTAATACCCTTGGTACTCCATGCTTGAACAAATTCAAAAATAGACTAGACTGCGAAATGTCCCTTAAAATGAATATATAGTGATACTCCTGTGCGCCAAGTGGCAGTAGCGAAAGCGATATCTTTCGGATACAACGATATCTTTATTAAAATCTAGCTACAGCACCTACCGGTATTAATTTCATTTTTTCAATCACAAAAAAACATTTTTTTGTGTTAAATTTTAAAATAGCGGTTTTTTAATTTTTAATTGTTATCCTATCTTTTGTAGTTACTTTACTTTGCACGTTTTATTTCGGCAGTAATATTTTACCTATGCGACATATCTACGGTACCAAGTTTATGTTCCGTATAACAATACGTATTTTTGTGTTGTATCCTATGGAGTATTGTAAAATTGTCCCTTATTAATATGTTTGCCTGTATGCTGTATGTTGTTGAAGCCCTTGAACAAGTATGCTTTGCCGGTTTTCAATTTAATTTTACTGTAATTTCATTTTTTTTATAATTAACATGCACCAACTGTAAGTACTGTAAATGAACTATAATTTTAATTATTTTACTCATTTTACCTGAATACCATTATCCGTATTTTTCTTACAATAGTATATACGCTTATTAGCGTACTTTGCCAGATATGTGTTCATTTTATTTTAATCTACTGTACGTGTGCAAAAATTAATATTTTATTGTTATTCTGGCGATATTAATAACATAACATAACATACAGCTAGTCATTATTCATTCAGACATACCGTATCTGTAGCATAGACGTACTGACGTATACCGGACCACAGTACGTAGTATGTAGTAAAGTAGATCGTAGTACATAAATACAAGGAGGCCTACTCAAGTAGTCATTAGTATTCTTTCTTTTCTATAATTCATATTGTAACATTTGAGTAATTTCAAAAAATGTCCACCTTACTTGACAACAAAAATTTACATGCAGTGTTTCTTAAGTAGTTGGTTCGTAATGTTACACTTTTGGAATAAAACAACGCACCTACTGTACTTGTTGCATTTGTATTTAAGGTTTTCCGTCTCTGTATCCTTATTTTCATTTCATCTACCCACTACTTTCGTTCGTTTAAGTAACAACTCGGATTAGCACAATTTCCAAAAGTGCTACTTTACAAACAAATGCCAATACCATGAATACTTATTAATGGCACGCTGTACCTGATGATTTAGTTTAACATGCAAGAAATAATAATTATTAAAACCATATAAAGCCTATAGCTGTATAGGTCTAGTGCTGTGCTGTAGTGCTCTGGTATATTAGGCAATCAATCAATCATGGTCTACTCCGCTACTAAAACTGGTTCCTCAACCAAATTATGTACTCATTAGGTCTTGAATATTTTATATGTTCTGTATATGTATAGTACAGGTAGTACAGTAGGCCTATAATGTAAGATTGTAATATTAGTCCTTATGATTATGGAGTTAATTTGTTCTTATGCTGTATGATTCTGATAATTATATGCATCGCTGTTTCGGATCGATATATATAGAAAGGAGTACAGCGCCTTGCAACATCTAACCATCCATACCTCGCAATATCAACATACAGAAATAATAGTGATAACGACGCAGCTTGCGATAAGGTGACGCGCTTATTGTAACAAAGGTCCATTGCGGAAGTGTGTAACCTTAACTATTTATGATCCGTGGACTCCTCTGTTCCTTCTGTGGTATCGTTACTCTGGAGGTGGAAGCAGTGGTGCCGTGTATTTTTATTATAAGCCTAGCGCTCCGCTGGCGTACCTCGAAGTCTGACGATTTTGGGCAGAAGCAGTGGATTGTATGAACATTATACTGTGATAGAAGTAGTAGGATTACAATATGAGGGACCGGCTGGCTGCATTGCGAGCTGTAAGTAAATACATAAATATTTAGTTTTTGGCTGATTGGTGTCTCAACAAGCTTTACGAGCTGACGAGTACATATAGAGTTACCGGTAGTTATTTCCCAATGTAAAATTTGTTGGGTAATGTCCGGGTCCGAAAGTACCCAATGTTTTACAATGCCAATGCCTTACATTCTACTTCTAAACATTGTGGTACCGTATCAAACAATCAATGCGATATAGGAAAGCATTACTGTGTGAGGTAATTAGATTGAAAGTATTAATTTATAATGAAAGAGTTATATATCTCGCGCTCGCAATCGCATTAATGCCGTTTATTTATTTATGGCCTCCTTTCTTCTTTTCTTTATCATCGTGTAAAATATATACATTATTTATCCCTTTAAATTAGTGCTTATTAGGTATATATTCGTTTTCTCTCTTGTCAAATTGGCTCAAGGAAAACATTGTTATCTTTAAACTTTTCCCCAGCTGACTCCCACCAAGGCCCACTCCACTCCACCACCATGCTGGAGCCCCATTCCTTCCTATCCCTCCACATGCCTTCTAGCATTTGCGATCCTAATCTGAGTTGTTGTCCTGATAGACGCGAAAGTAAGATATCTATCTGCTCACATCTCTGGAGCTGTGGTTTGTCTCGTTGAACGGAAGGATATATATATATATATATATGGACCCCCAATGATATTGAGTCGGTTCGCAGCTTGCTGCTCATCTGCTGTACCAGTACCAGGGCCTATATATACTATTCGTTAAGTCGTGACGTGATAGTCAATCAAGAAGGGCCAATTAATTATTCTAATGCCTTGTTGGCTACTATATTAGGAGGATTGTTTTCTTAGATCACAGCGGTAACTACGTCTGTCAACAGATAAATGTCGTAGCCATCGAGGACCCCATATCATTTCCTAATATCATTTTGTGGCAGTTCAACGAGCTACAGTTTATTATATAGGGTTTATTATACACACAGGCCGCCATGGTCACACAGACTAACACATAGGCTAATGTGACACAAAGGTAATTGACACGCTGGTTTCCTTTCCCCGCTCATTTATATAATTCCTGACCTAATACCTGTAAGCATGGTGGGCAGCCCATGAGTTACTTGATATTCTCCCCAAAGGACACTGGCGACAAAGATGCGTCAACAAGTAGGCATCGCATTTTTCATGTATGAATATAATGCAGCTGCAATGCGGCACGCCGACAGTAGTAGTATCTGTCTGCAGGCATGAGTGCGAGACAGTGTAAATGATCCCTGATCTCCTCGTTTGAAAGATCCGGCCGACAAACCTTCCAACACAGGTGTGAATGCGTTGCACGCACAGTTCACGAGTACCGGTACACGATGTGGCCAAAGATGGGGGGCGAACATGGCACGCACGACTGTGTGTGCGACTAACCCACACATCGGTTGACTCGTATTGGCTCAAGTTTGATGTCCTGCATCGTGTGTGTAGTCAGTTACTCTTTTCTATTCTAACTCTTATTTTGATGCTATATACCGGTACATATTCATTCATTTACTCTTATCTTTTTGGAGATAAGATCTTTTTACTCTTATCTTATCTCGCTTGCCCAATTAGCACTTATATATTTTTACTCGCCTAACGCTTTCATTACAATAGGGTATTGCGATATAATTATATATTTGTTTTCTTCAATAGGCACAAGGAACTGATGAAGATGACAATTTGGTTAATAACGACGTTACAGTCAACATTGACTGCAAATTTATGGATGAATTTTTCGAACAGGTAACGTTTTTTTGTTACACTAGGCTATAGTACACACTCTTCTTCATTATTACAAACATAATTTTATTAATTCGTTTTCTCAAACAAACAGACTGATACCATGGCAGGTATCTACTACTGTACAACACAACTCGTTCGTGGGGCCTTCGCGGGGCACGATACTCAGTTAACCTGAGAAGCTCTACCGATCCGATACGTAGGCCTACCAAGTTTGGTTTAATTTCAGCACGATTGGCCGACTTATTTCGGTTTTTATCGAAAGTCAGAAACTACTGAGTACCGACTGGCAGACGGTCTGATTTTTCACCAAACCTCAGGATATTTCTAAACCTTTGAGAATCCACATGTTTTCTAAGTTTGGTTTCATTTCATCAATGATTGACACAGTTATTAGCGATCAAAAATTAGACGACGACTGACAACTCGAACTCATTAATGGTCCCCTTATGCTAAGACTTCGCTCATTTCGTGGCTCGCCCCACAAGGCTTATGTTGCAGTAGTAGATACCTGGCGAGACCACCAAAGGATTACAAATATTAAAATGGGCGAAGGTTTAAACTGTCAGACATTTTGTCTTTGTCCCTTTGCGGGAATCTGTAGAACTGCAGAGTGGTTGGCGTACTTTCAAATACTACCTATAGTTTAGTAGGTACTTTTAGATCTCTGCCAAGTATAAAGATCAACTCTAAAGTATTAAAATTAGCCTCGAGATAGCGACGGTTAACGTGCTCTGGACGAGAGCTTAGGCTCCGATTGGATCTCGTTTGTCGAATCTAAACGTATAGCTTGGACAGACTCATAGTCTCACGGACAGACAATGCATATATTTATATATTAGTTGTACTTGTTTGGAATTATTTATAGAGTTACAAGTTTAAATTGTTGAACTGTGTTATAAAACACCACCAATGTCGTATATTTATTAATTATTCACGGTATTTTTACAGTCGGGAGAGGAGAGCGGTAACCAGTAGTGCTTAAGATATCTGCTCTTTAGAGCTATAGTTTATTATTAGTTGCCCTCTATTAATGTCTTCACGCTTTTTTTGAGGATTTTATCGCAAATTATTACGGAATGACTACCCCCGCTCCCACGATCCATCATGTCACGAATTGTTTTTATGTATATATGACGGATGAACTTACTAGAGAACCGCAATTAGAACTAAATTCCCGACGATTTGAAACTATGAATCTATAATAAATTTTTCTAAATAAACTTAATAAATAAAGAAAATAATGATCAATAAATGTTTTACTAATTTCAATTACTTTTAGCAGATGAAGCGAAGGGTCTGCATATGTGCCTGATTGAATCGAGTGCGAAATACAATGCACGTGGGCAGAAGAATATCCAAATATCGACTTTTTATTAGAATTTTTTATTAAGAATTTGTTTAACTTCTCTTCATTTTGGAGACATAGAGAGGGGGGGGGGGGGGGGGGGCTGGCCGCAAATCCCATCTTGGCGAATTGATATCCCGCCCCAATATTACATTCTCAATTTATGGAAAGGAGCAGGTTACAGTGGCACGTTATTTAACTAAAATAATAAACTAAACACAATAGAACAGGTTACAGTCTCAGGTAATCAGCTGTTATTTGCGTCGAATTTCCCCTGGGGGTGGAATGCATTTTTATTGCGTCGAAAGTCCCCCCCCCATCTGTCATTTTGTGTTTTATAGCCCTTTACTCCATTGTTTTGGTTAGATTCAGCCCTTCTGCAACCTCTCTGGGTTTTACGATTTAAGGTTAAGACCTGGTATTATTTACATGGGGGTAAACTGGAAAATTAAATAAAACATCAGGACGCCTGGTATACTTCACATGGGCCGTAATTTCGGTACAAATCAAACTATTTATTGCAATAAATAGAATAGTGGTTTACTTTCAAGTGATCTAGAGATTATACTTCAAAGGGTTATATTTCACAAGTGTTAGTGTTTATTATATTTTCAAATAATTTGTAATTTTAATACTAAAAGTTTCCTTTTAAAAATGCGGCTATATATTTGAAAAAAAATTTCAGAAATATGTGAAGCTAGAACTAAAACTAAATTGCAATACACAAACAAACGTAATTTATTGTATACAAAAATATGCATTTATGAACGTAAAGTAAAGTAACCATAACCACTAATCGACTTATGTATATATTTCTTTATAATTTTGTTTACTTAGT
>JAUCBJ010002982.1:0-15622 GCA_032718475.1 Nemertoderma westbladi | reverse complement strand
CGATGAAGGAACTGACCAAATTTTTTTATTTTCTCACCAGGGGAGCGGCTCGGAATTCTAAGATATTAGCAACTCTAACATTATTATATCTAACCCTTCGACGGACACGGCGGACAAAAAACCGTCATTTTTTCGACAATTTTAAAATTTTTTTGAAAGGCGCTCTATAGTGGCTCGAAAAAACCCTAGGTTATTGCTTAACCGACGCCGGGATACGATAGTAGGGATTAATTAGTGAATTCGTTTTTTTTTTCAAAAAAGATTACCACGCCTTTTTCCCGAAAATGTCCGTCAAAGTTGAAAAAACGGACAAAATGACTTTGCGGGATCCGCTATAACTCGGCTAATATTAATCGTACGGGGACGAAAGTAACGCGGTTGAAAAGGGGAAGAGTGGTACTACCTTCGTATCGAATGGGGGTAAGATATTTATTAAAATTTCGGGTGGAAAAAGGGGCTGTAAATTTGTACGTTTTTGTCCGTCTTTTTTGGAAAACTTATTTCCGAAATGTTTAATTCGACAACGCGGGTAGGAATCCACTAATTCTTTTATGAAACTCGTAGAAGACCATTGGGGCTACGTTCCTATCGAATGGGGGTACAAAAAATATGTCGGCAATAGGGGCCAAAAAGGGCCAGAATTTGTAAAGTAGTTTTTATCGAATAATTTTTTATTTTTAACTTTAGTTGGTTAAGGTACATACATTCTATACAGTCAATATCCATACGGGGAATTCAAATATGCTATCGGTTTTGCTCCAAGAATGATATTAAAAAAAATGAGGGCCAAAATTATAATTTCGCGCTTCAAACTTGCTTCGCGGGAAATCGTCTAGCTCGAAAACTACTTAACTTACGGGAGATTTGTTTACACAGACTTATAGTGCGTTAAATTATCTATCTAACAGCGTTAATCACAGCGCCGGAGGTATTATAAAACTGGAGCGGCAGGCGATCGTGTGAAATATAATGTTTATAAAAAGGGACGAAACATTTTTTTTTTAACAAATCGCTATTCCATTATAATTTAGCGTATTGCGCCAAAAGTACCTGTAAAAAGTATCAAATTAACTCCGCTATCTTTTATCTTAACATATATAATTAAAATTACGAATTTTAAGGGTCGAAAAATATCGCGTTATTTTGGCCCTTTTTTTAATTTTTTTGGGGCCAAAAATAACCCCTTCTCAAAAGATTAAGAAAAAAATTACGGCAAAGAATATACCAATTTTATTGAATTTGGACCACCAGAACCGAAGTTAGAGCGATTTTAGTGAAAAAATAAAAATAATTTTTTTTGCAAAAAAATTAAGAATGGTCAGGTCAATATTGGATTTCGAACCCGCGAACTTAGGTTTCATTAACGTGATTGATAACCACTAGACTATGTGACCAAGTGAATTTGAAATTTTCGAGTGACTATTTTTAAACATAAATAACTTCGGTTCTACAGGGCCGTTTAATCTGAAACTTGATAGATTGTAGTGTGTGAAATAGGATAAAACTTGGGAAAAAACGCATGGTGAACATTTTTTCGATATTTCAAACACTATTATTTCCAGTTCTATTCATCGTAGAATGTTATTTTTTGGATTAAAATGTAGTTTGGAATGATTTCTAACTATAATCGTAACATTTGTTTAACTTTTTATGTCTATAAAGTGACTTAAAATGTCCATGAATATGGTCCAAAATCGCAAATCCAGATTTATTAAATTGGATTTTTGTCACTTTTAGCGACTGACACTTGATCATACACCATCGTAGATCGGTAGAGGATAAACATAAGTTTGTTAAATAAGAGCCACCATTACGATCTGCTAAAGTGCATTTGTACAAATAAGTGTGCAAAAGTGCAAATTTTTTAATAAGGTCAAATTATATAGTATTGGGTTCTTTTCTTTGCAGATACTTTATTTTCATATTAATATGTTGTTTGAACCTTACTGAGCGCATTAGGGGATATGCGTACAAATAACCGGCCCTTATGAGGCTTCGATTGGGTAAATTAATAAAACATAAGGTTGTATAGTATAATATTCTAAAAACCAGTGTGATATTAAATGCACTTTAAATAATAAATAGAAATCAAATAACAATTGGACCACACAATTAAAAACTCGCACAATTTTGTACTTATTATATCGCTTCAAATTAATTCAACAGTGGATATTTGTGGGAAGGGGGAAGTTACAGTGTGCATTCGGGGGAAGTTTGGTGAACTGCATTTATGCAGTGAATCCAAACTTCTCCCTTTGATATATCATATACTTAAGACATGCTAGGGTGACGGGGAAATATTTGTTACTGTCACACTTTGCTTCCATTTATCCTATCCTTTATTATTACCCCAGTCAGATAAGAGATAATAAATCAGTAAAAACTAAACTAAACTGTCTTTCATGCAAACAAATTTCTAACTAAAGACGGGTGAATGACCATGACCAAATAAAATAATTTTAAATATAATTGTATATCAACTATTTGGGGAGGCTTCCAAGTTAAACCCGAAAACAATTATTGTGTTACATATATAGTAAATAACGTTGTATGTTCTTCTTCCTCTCATAATAAAATATAAATGAAATATCTCAGATCGCTATGCCCTGTAACATTTCACAACCAAAATATTTAAGTGTGAAAAGTGTAGGCCTACCACACTCCGCCCAAACAACCGCAAACGCATGCCAACAAATTTAACAAAAGGTTACATACATGTTGGGTTCATGACGAGATGAGTGAAAATTGATGGCGTAATATAAAGTAAAAAATTAAGAGACGGGCTGGCTCTCCTCCACTTTCTTACCTAATGGATATGTTGTTGTAATAATCTAATATTGGGGCGGCTTTCTCTCGTTATAGGTGGTTATAGCTTGTTTATAGAAAATTATAGCCCGTTATAGATCGTTATAGATGGTTCTACCTTTTAGTACGTACCCTTTTAAGCTGAAAACAAACAACATCTGCACGTGCAACGTGGACTATTGACAAGGAAAGTCAATTCAGTACAGCAGTAAACCGACAAAGTTGTATTGTCCGAAAGAGACGGTCCTACGAATTACCCAAAAAAACACAAAATTACCCAAAAATACACAAAAAAAACACAAAAAAATACAAATAAAAACACAAAAATTTACCCTACCCAAAAAATCACAAAAAAAACACAATAAAACACAAAAAACACAATATTACCCAAAAAACTTACCCAAAAAGACAAAAATAATTTATATACTATAGCAGGGCAGCAGGGGTATAGCAGTACAGCAGTATAGGGTATATGGTTGGAAAAATAAGACTGTAACCTGTGTTCTTTGGTTATCGTTTATTGTTTTGGTTAGAAAAGCCTGCTACAGCTACTGTAACCTGCTCCTGTATACGATGGTTCGACAACATTTGTGTCTACTGTTGACGGTGACACAGAACCATTTGAAGTGTTATGGGGCGTCCTCCAAGGAGACACACTTGCACCATTCTTGTTCATTATTGTGGTTGACTATGTTCTACGCATGTCCTTAGATCATTATAATGATGATGGGGTGATGATAATTCCACCTACTGGCTCCAGAAGTCGAGGAAATCCTGCCAAGTACCTAACTGATCTAGACTTTGCTGATGACTTAGGAGTACTCTCAGAATCATTAGAGGGAGCCCAACGGCTCCTCAGCTCATTAGAACATGCTGCTTCTAGTGTTGGTATTTTTATTCACTCCAGAAAGACCAAAATTCTGACAGTTAACTTTGAAAGTCCTCAGCAAGTCTCTGATCGGATGAGCATAAGCTCAAAGGATGGTATGCTTGAGCATGTGGACGACTTCTGTTACCTGGGATCATGGATCCGGAAGTCAGGTGAGGACCTTCGAATACGTAAGGGAAAGGCATGGGCAGCCTTGAATAGGCTTTCCAGGATTTGGAAGTCACCGAGAATTAATCGGAAACTTAAGGTCCGATTATTTAGAGCAGCAGTAGTTCCAGTACTCCTCTACGGGAGTCCATGCTGGGCTCTAACTGCTGAGGACACCAAATCTCTGGATGGCACATTCACAAGAATGCTACGCCGGGTAGGTACATTGTGTCAAGTACAATGCACACATCTCCAACCAGACACTATATAACATTGGTCTCATTGGTTCCCCCAAGCTTGACACTAGAACAAAATCGCCTCCACTTTGCAGGACATTGCTTTCGCCGTGAGGACCAGCCAGTGCATAATCTTGTACTTTGGCAGCCTCATGGAGTGAATAAGCATGGTGGACAGCCCATGACTTTCTTGAGACGCATCTTAAAGGACACTGGCCTTAAAGATGCGGATGATCTAGCAAATGTCATGGGTGATAGGGAGTTGTGGCGGTGCAATTTTGTTGACAAGCCGGCACAGCATTCTTAAAAATGCAGCTGCAATGCCGCATGCCGATCCTAGTAGTAGTAGTAGTAACCTGCTCCTTTCCATGAATTAAGAAATCTGATTTTGTATGCTGTCTGGCAGTCTGCTGGTCTGGGTGGGTAGGCTTACCAGTAAACCAGTGGCAGTAGGTCATTAAAGGAATCTTCAAATGAACAAAATGTAATATTTTGAAAAAAGTGAAAATTGAAAAATGAAAAGTGAAACTCTTCTTACAATTAACCTAAATCTTATTGTAGATACATTGTTTATGAAAAATATTTTTTTTTGTCTTTTTGGGTAGTTTTTTTGGCTGTTTGGGTAATATTGTGTTTTTTGTGTTTTTTTGTGTATTTTTGTGTAATTTTTCGTATTTTTTGTGTATTTTTGTGTTTTTTTTGGGTAATATTGTGTTTTCTTTTGGGTAATATTGTGTTTTTTTGGGTAATTCGTAGGACCCAAAAGAGATGCACGTGAAAGTTTATTTTCAGCAAGTCAGAAATTTGTATATTTCTGCAAATGGCTGAATGTGGAATGGGTTGTTGTTATCACACATCACTCCATCACTGTCTCTTACCTACTTCTCTTACTACTCTTACCTACTCTTTCCCTCTTGCAGTCTTGTGCTTGTGTTGTATCATGCATGGCCAGTAGGCCTGGTTGTATATCCTGATATCTGGATATCTCATATCTACTGCCTGACTGGTCTAAGTTTAATAAAAAAAATACCGGCAATTCCAAATTCTGCAATTACAGAATTAGGCTAACTGACTACCGGTACTGAATTGACGATCACTACCGACAGTACCTGGACCGTAGTGCGTAGTACCGGGTAGGAGCCTACACGTAGTAAAAGTAAAGTACAGCTGTACAGACAGACATATACAGATATAGCGTATAGCTCAGTAGCTGTATAGTTCACATCAAATTCAGAAACTACCGGTACTGACTTCTCTTTAAACATTCGTATATTCGCAAGTTGGTAATCCCACGCAATCTGGTAATTGAATATTTGATTCATTAATTACTGAACATTAGATTGATTCAACAATTACGGCCTATTAATAATGTTGATACGCGTACAGTCACCGGTGCACGGAACAAAACGCATTGAAGTCGCCGAAAATGAAACATTATCGTCCGTACTAAAGAAAATCACAACTCAATTCAACATCACGGACCACAATGTTAAACTCAGTAAGACTAGAAGCGGTTCCGAGGTCGTATCAACACACGCCAACGTGTCGCGCTCATTAAAAGCGCTGCAGATAAAACACGGCGACATATTGTATTTGTTGGGGACGTCGACACCATCATCCGTTAACAATTCTGTTAAGGAAAACGCGACGAAAATAGATGATGTCGACATAGAGTTAGACAAACTCGATGGACGAATAAACCGATCGATGAATCCGCAGTTGTGCCGACACGTTGTCGGTGCTAAATGCATCCACTGCACGTCCCTGGAACCGTACGACGAGGAATACCTACAGTCCTTGGATCCGCCAATTAAACACCTCAGCTTCCACGCGTATCTACGGAAACTGCACAACGGCGCGGACAAAGGGAAGTTCATCTCCCTGGAGGATATCAGTTGTAAGATTAAACCGGGATGCACAGACCACGCGCCGTGGCCGGCCGGGGTCTGCACCAAGTGTCAGCCGTCGGCCGTGACACTGAACCGACAGAAGTACCGCCACGTCGACTACGTGCAGTTCGAGAACCACGCCATTGTGGATGAGTTCATCGATTATTGGAGACGGAGCGGCGCGCAGAGGATGGGGTTCCTCTACGGCACCTACGAGGTAAGTTTTGAGTTTGTTGAGTTGAGTTGCGAGTTTGTTTGTTGTATTATTAATAATTATTTTCTTACTGTAACAATATTCTTTAACTTTATTTTGTAAATTAAAAAAACAGCAAAGTAGTAAATATAGTATTAATTAGAGAATCATTCAAAGCCTTTCTTTAGTTTTAGTTTATTAAAATAATGAATTGTTTAAAAGGTAGTTCATAAAATCACTTGATATTTCAGATAAAATAATTTATTCGATAGAAGATTATCCGAACGAGTTTCTGATAAAACTGCGTTTGTGTCACCTTTCATTCGGTTGTGTCACTTGTGTCACGCTTTCATTCGGTTGTGTCACGCTTTTATTCGGTTGTGTCACGCTTTTATTCGGTTTGTCACGCTTTTATTCGATTGTGTCACGCTTTTATTCGATTGTGTCACGCTTTTATTCGATTGTGTCACGCTTTTATTCGATTGTGTCACGCTTTTATTCGGTTGTGTCACGCTTTTATTCAATTGTGTCACGCTTTTATTCGATTGTGTCACGCTTTTATTCGATTATGTCACGCTTTTATTCGGTTGTGTCACTTGTGTCACGCTTTCATTCGGTTGTGTCACGCTTTTATTCGGTTGTGTCACGCTTTTATTCGGTTTTGTCACGCTTTTATTCGATTGTGTCACGCCTTTATTCGATTGTATCACGCTTTTATTCGGTTGTGTCACGCTTTTATTCGGTTGTGTCACGCTTTTATTCCATTGTGTCACGCTTTCATTCGGTTGTGTCACGCTTTAATCCACACGCTTCCAGACGGTTGTGCCACGCTTTTAATCGGTTGTGTCACGCTTATTTTTATAACTATTTTTACAACTCGCAGGACCTGTACGTATTGTAATAACGTTTTATATTTATATTAGTTTTAGATTTGAGATTTTGACTAAGACAAAATCTGAAAACGACTTACCAGTGGAGCACGGGCCTCTAATGATGCATTTCATAAAATATCTTCAGAACGACAAAGGGTTTAATTAGTTAATGTAAATTACGATGGTTATTGTGAATTGTATATGATAGCGTTGTCCATCGAAATTTACAAAATTCTTCGATCGATTTTAGGAAATTTTCGATCGATTATCGATGATTTTCGATTATTACCAACGTAAAAAAAATATAAAAAGATTTCAATAATTTATTGGTTACTAATAGAAAAATTTTCTTTGTAAAAAAGATAATGTTTCATATTTCAAAAAATTTATGTGTGTAAAGTGGCACTTTGCAATTTGTTTGCTGTTGAGTACGGTTTGATACACGTTCGTGGGGCCTTCGCGCAGCACGAGACTCAAATAACCCCTGAAGATGTAATCCGAATACTTGTTTATATTTTCAATACGCCACCACGGGACCGTCAGATGAACTGATTTAGTCTGTTGGTAAGCAAAATTATTAATAAATCCTTAATGTTCATAGTTCATTTCTACCAAATTTCAGATGGATGTGCTGGTTGGTTCTATACATTATAGCTACTTATTTACTTACATGTGTACCGAGTTTGGATTATTTTCATTAATGTTTTACCGACTTATTTCCGTTTTTATAAAATGTGTGAAACTACAGACAGACTGTGTGGTTTTTTTTACCAAACTTCAGATTCTTTCTAACCTTTTGAAGGACTATATATATGGGTACTAAGTTTGGTTTAATTTTATCATGGAATGACAGACTTATTAGCGATCAAAATTGGACGACGACGACAGATAACTCTTTAATGGCACCCCTATGCTAAGGCTTCACTCGCTTCGTGGCTCGCCTCACATTAAAATTGATAATGAATGGATTGAGAGAGTACAAATGCAGATATGAGTATTAGAATATTCTTAGTTCCTTTAGTTTTATTCCAAAATTTTAACATTACACCCATTTACGGAAAAATAATATTAATTAAAAACAGTATTTGAAGAATTTTTGTTAAAAATGTTTGATATTGTAACAGTGAAAAATTAATCGAAAATCATTTCAAATGAAAAAAAAATTTCGATCGATTATTATCGACATTATTTTCGATCGATTATCGATTTTCGATAAATTTTGGACAACCCTAGTATATGAATACTAGAGTAGGTGGTGTAACATATTGTGGGACCATTTTAGTTTGAGTACCAGGTGAAATTTTTTTGGAAATGTGTTACATACCCATCAAGACTGCATTCACTTTAATAAACAGGGTGGCTGTGAATTTTCCTTCGTTACATAGGTTAGTTAGGTTCCACCTTGGTGTAGTGGTTGCATTGATTTCCAATCTATCTGGAGGTCGTGGGTTCGATCCCTGTATGTGGGCCAAGGCAGTTTTCGATTCGGCACGAATGGTTTAAAGGGGCTAACCAGGGGGCATCTATGCCTTTCATCCTTAAATGTTAGCTCTAACGGTCGAAGAAAACTTTATTTCTATACTTGTTTACAAGTGTTGAAAAGTATCTTAAACTAATTGGTAATAATGTTTAAAAAATATATAAATGTTAATAATAATTTAACAAACTAATTGCAACTATCAAACTAGATATGAACCTTGCAATTCCGGTAAAATTCCGGCCGGAATTGACCCCATTCCGGCAATTCCGGCCGGAACCGGAATCGGGCAAAAACCGCCGGAATTCCGGCCGGAACGGAATTCCGGGACATCCCTAGTTGTGTCACGCTTTCATTCGGTTGTGTCACGCTTTTATTCGGTTGTGTCACGCTTTTATTCCTTTGTGTCACGCTTTTATTCCATTGTGTCACGCTTTCATTCGGTTGTGACACGCTTTTATTCGGTTGTATCACGCTTTCATTCGGTTTTGTCACGCTTTTATTCGGTTGTGTCACGCTTTTATTCGGTTGTATCACGTTTTTATTCGGTTGTGTCACGATTTTATTCGGTGTGTTACGCTTTCATTCGGTTGTGTCGTGTCACGCTTTTATTCCATTGTGTCACGCTTTCATTCGGTTGTATCACGCTTTTATTCGGTTGTGTCACGCTTAAATTCGGTTGTGTCACGCTTTTATTCGGTTGTGTCACACTTTTATTCGGTTGTGTCACGCTTTTATTCGGTTGTGTCACGCTTCCAGGCGGTTGTGTCACGCTTTTATTCGGTTGTGTCACACTTTTTTTTATTCTGCTGTCAGGCTTTCATTCGGTTTTGTCAGGCTTTCTTTCGGTTTTGTCAGGCTTTCATTCGGTTTTGTCAGGCTTTCATTCGGTTGTGGCACGGTTTCATTCGGTTGTGTGTGTGTCACGCTTTCATTCGGTTGTATCACGCTTTCATTTGGTTGTGTTACGCTTTCATTCGGTTGTGGCACGCTTTCATTCGGTTGTGGCACGGTTTCAGTCAGTTGTGTGTGTGTCACGCTTTCATTCGGTTGTGTCACGCTTTCATTCGGTTGTGTCACGCTTTCATTCGATTGTCACGCTATCATTCGGTTGTGTCACGCTTTCATTCGGTTGTGTCACGCTTTTATTAGGTTGTGTCACGCTTTCACAGAGATAATAATTAGTTGAGTCAAATAATTTAAACCTTAAATTTAATATTTTTAGATTCACGAAACTGTCCCGTTGGGAATAAAAGCCAACGTTGTGGCGATTTATGAGCCGCCGCAGAGCAACACGTCCAATACGATAAAGATCCTCCCAGACCCAAAGGAAGCCGCCATAGACTGGCTGGCCTCCCACCTGGGTATCCGTAGAATCGGCTGGGTCTTCACGGACCTGCTATCGGACGACGCCTCTAGCGGCACGGTTAAGCACCTCCGCGGCGCGACTACACACTTCCTCACCGCGGAGGAGTGCATCGTGGCCGGCGGGTTCCAAACACTCCATCCAAATCCATGTCGCAACTCCGCGTCCGGCTACTTCGGCTCCAAGTTCGTCACGGTCTGTATCACCGGGGACCGAGACCACGCCATCCACACCGAGGCCTACCAGACGAGCAACCAGTGCATGGCCCTGGTGCGGGACGACTGTCTGGTCCCCACGCGGGACTGCCCCGGCCTCGGGTTCACTCGGGACTCCTCCGCCCAGCAGTACGTCCCGGACGTGTTCTACAAGTCGACGGACTCCTACGGTAACGAGGTCCTCCAGCTGGCCCAACCGCTCCCGGTCGAGTACCTCATCGTGGACGTTCCCTCTGGGTTCCCCAAGGAGGCGGGGAACACGTTCCACCCGCGGACCTCCGCCTCCAGACTCCCCATAGAGAACCGGGAGTTCCTCGGACAGACTCAGGACATTCAGTCCTTCGGCTCATATCTGTCGCAGTTCGGCCCCGAAGACAAACTCAACCTTTTCAACGACCTCCACGTGCTCCTCTACCTCCTCACTATCGATATCGTCTCCCTCAAGGACGACATGGCCCAACTCCTCGCGGGGATAAAGGCGAAGAACGCCAACATCGTCAACGATTGGTTCCACAACTGCAACCAATGGCAGACTTTGGATAGAGTTATAGGTCTACACCTCCACGGGAGTCCGTTAGACCTGGGCGGTCAGCCGGCTGACGGGAGCGATGGCGGCGGGATGTGGCATTGTCCGCAGTGCACTTACCTAAACACCCCGACGGCGAACGTCTGCGAGATCTGCAATCACGGCGGCAGATGAACCCGGACGGTAACGAGATGTTCAACAGGTTCTATCGCGCAGTCTATGCAGCACAATAACTCCAGTGCTAATCCCATAAACTCCATATCCGATTGTAACTTTCCTCTACCAAATATATTTTTTGTCGCCATTTTGAATAAATAAATTATTTAATATGATATTTAAATGGTACCTAATATATTATATTGTATTGTAATGAAATGATTCAACTAGTTTTTTCTATTTATTTTGTTGACAGGCGGAACTATAATGATGTCATTATTGGTGTAGAGAACTGCACTAACTGGAACTGTATATGTATAAGGAGCCGTGCACAAATAATGTCACAGTCGGAGGTGGGATGGGGGGGGGGGGGTCTATAATAATAGTATTTATTCGAACGAGCACCATGCCATAGAGGAATAAATATTTCATTTACCGACAACTACAGGTATGAGGTATACATAATAGGTAGGTTACACACACAACCAGTGTATATTAATAGAAAATCGTCAAAAAAAAGGGTGACATCATTTGTGCACGGCCCCTAATGGCATATTCGAATACTGAAACTTAAATTACTGAAAATTTATTCAGTTTTGAACCACGTAACTAATGGGTATCTTCCTGCCACGTATCACGTCGCTCTACGTTGCAGTCGCTTCCTGCCAACTCGTGCTAAATTCTATAAACTCCGACAGAAAGGTTGAATTTCTAAAAGTGCTTCTTTCCGATATTTTTTTATTATCAAAGAAAATTACTTTTATTCCACAAAATTGCCTTTTTTACTAATTATTAACATTTATTTTTACTATTTATTTATTATTTAGCTTTTTCAAATATAGGCGACATTAAATTAACATTAAAGTTATTACAACTTTTTAGAGTTGAATAATACTACTACTACTAGGATCGGCATGCTGCATTGTAGCTGCATTTTTAAGAATGCTGTGCCGGCTTATCGACAAAATTGCACCGCCACAACTCCCTATCACCCATGACATTTGCTAGATCATCCGCATCTTCAAGGCCAGTGTCCTTTAAGATGCGTCTCAAGAAAGTCATGGGCTGTCCACCATGCTTATTCACTCCATGAGGCTGCCAAAGTACAAGATTATGCACTGGCTGGTCCTCACGGCGAAAGCAATGTCCTGCAAAGTGGAGGCGATTTTGTTCTAGTGTCAAGCTTGGGGGAACCAATGAGACCAATGTTATATAATGTCTGGTTGGAGATGTGTGCATTGTACTTGACACAATGACCGGCGTAGCATTCTTGTGAATGTGCCATCCAGAGATTTGGTGTCCTCAGCAGTTAGAGCCCAGCATGGACTCCCATAGAGGAGTACTGGAACTACTGCTGCTCTAAATAATCGGACCTTAAGTTTCCGATTAATTCTCGGTGACTTCCAAATCCTGGAAAGCCTATTCAAGGCTGCCCATGCCTTTCCCTTACGTATTCGAAGGTCCTCACCTGACTTCCGGATCCATGATCCCAGGTAACAGAAGTCGTCCACATGCTCAAGCATACCATCTTTTGAGCTTATGCTCATCCGATCAGAGACTTGCTGAGGACTTTCAAAGTTAACTGTCAAAATTTTGGTCTTTCTGGAGTTAATAAATAGACCAACACTAGAAGCAGCATGTTCTAATGAGCTGAGGAGCCGTTGGACTCCCTCTAGTGATTCTGAGAGTACTCCTAAGTCATCAGCAAAGTCTAGATCAGTTAGGTACTTGGCAGGATTTCCTCGACTTCTGGAGCCAGTAGGTGGAGTTATCATCACCCCAACATCATTATGATGATCTAAGGACATGCGTAGAACATAGTCAACCACAATTATGAACAAGAATGGTGCAAGTGTGTCTCCCCCATACCACTTCAAATGGTTCTGTGTCACAGTCAACAGTAGACACAAATGTTGTCGAACCATCGTATACTGATCTGATTGATGCTGCAATAATTTCATCAGGAATCCCATATAATGAAAGTATGCTGAACATACGTGAGCGAGAGACTGAATCAAAGGCCTTGAAGAAGTCAACAAAGATAACAGCCAGATGCCTGTCTTTCTGCCTGTTCAGGGACCTAGATGCAGTCTGAGTTGAGTTGAGTTGAATAATACGTTAGTATTATTACAGTTAGCTAAGAAAGAATACACCGTAATCAACTCAAAAGGGGCCTAAAGTTAAAATACGCTGATGGTTGTATTTATTCGAGTAACTTTTAGCTTATATTCATAGTAATAGTAGTCCACAGCGTGGATATTATTTTCATCAAACTGACCCAAGCATCTGTATTCTGTCACGGAATATTCTGCTGCATTTGCTCTGTCACTAGTACTACTTTGTTGTTGGGTTAGCTGTTGAACTGCAAATCGATGCGAATGTGATTTCTCGTGATCTTTAAACGAATCCAGGGCTTTCTTCCAGATACTAAAACCCACATCGACAAAAGCATTTTCTGAGTACTTCACCAAGTCCACGATACCGCGTACAGCTGCTAATGTGCAGCTGTGGCAAAGGACCCCTAAGACACCTTCCTGGATGTGAAGCCAAGGATATTTCTCGAACCATGATATTTGAAAGCGAAGTTTCTGTCCTGAAGACAGCTCACAAACAGGAAGCGTGCTGCAGGATGATTAGGGTGGTTTGGGATAGACATCCTTCCAATCCATCCTTAAGAGACTGCTCCGTGGAAATCAGAATGGGTTCCGTAAAGGTCTTGGGACCATGGAGCCCATTTTGGCACTTAGAAGGATAATTGTAGAGTTATCAAAAAAGAAAGACAGGCATCTGACTGTTATCTTTGTTGACTTCTTCAAGGCCTTTGATTCAGTCTCTCGCTCACGTATGTACAGCATACTTTCATTATATGGGATTCCTGATGAAATTATTGCAGCAATCAGATCAGTATACGATGGTTCGACAACATTTGTGTCTACTGTTGACGGTGACACAGAACCATTTGAAGTGTTATGGGGCGTCCTCCAGGGAGTCACACTTGCACCATTCTTGTTCATAATTGTTGTTGACTATGTTCTACGCATGTCCTTAGATCATCATAATGATGATGGGGTAATGATAACTCCACCTACTGGCTCCAGAAGTCGAGGAAATCCTGCCAAGTACCTAACTGATCTAGACTGATCTGACCCAACGGCTCCTCAGCTCATTTCCTCTTCAGTTAAAAAGACAATGTTGTGGAACAATATTTACGTATTGCATGAAAGACAACTTTATTCCCTACGATCCCTTAACGTCCGGTATAAACGCTTCTCAGATAGGGGCGAAATGATTTCATCATTTAATAAATATGTAAAGTAAGGCAAATAGTGGATATCATCACAGAAGCAGATCGATCTAAGCAGACGCGATATGAAACGACATGGCGATATAAAAAATGGGAGTAGTAATTTTTGTAACATTTTAACTAATAATTGTTAAAAATAACCAAACCAGGGCAGTTAAATTATCAAAACTACATAGAAATTTGAAAAAAAAATATTTTTGGAGCCCCTTAGCGGCCTGCGTAACATTTTAAACATTTCACTAAAAAGACTACTCCTCCGTTATTTTCCATTTGTATTTTACGATACCACATTTTCCGGTTCATTTTCATGTTATTTTTCACGCACTTTTTGTATTTTCGTTTTCTATTTCTGATAAATGGCAATTTTGTAAAAAAAAAATTAATTCAAAATCTTTTAAAAATTAAAAAAAAAACCCATTTTTTTGTAATTTTTTTGTTCAAAAAATGGGGAAATATTATTAAATTAAGAAAAGTGCGTGAAATTTATTGAAACTTTAGAATTTGTAAGTCCAGAAACCATTTCAGATTCCAGCAAACACCCATGACAAATTGCTAGGTAAAAAATCGGTCTGCGAAGGAAGCAGCCAATTAGTGCACGGTATTGGGTAGTTAATAAGCAGCCAATTAGAGCACGGTATTGGGTAGTTAATAATTAATGGAAGGCAGCTAATTAGAGCACGGTATTGGGTAGTTAATAATAAATGGTAGGCAGCTAATTAGAGCACGGTATTGGGTAGTTAATAAGCAGCCAATTAGAGCACGGTATTGGGTAGTTAATAATAAATGGAAGGCAGCTAATTAAAGCACGGTATTGGGTAGTTAATAATAAATGGAAGGCAGCTAATTAGAGCACGGTATTGGGTAGTTAATAAGCAGCCAATTAGAGCACGGTATTGGGTAGTTAATAATAAATGGAAGGCAGCTAATTAGAGCACGGTATTGGGTAGTTAATAATAAATGGAAGGCAGCTAATTAGAGCACGGTATTGGGTAGTTAATAATAAATGGAAAGCAGCTAATTAGAGCACGGTATTGGGTAGTTAATAATAAATGGAAGGCAGCTAATTAGAGCACGGTATTGGGTAGTTAATAATAAATGGAAAGCAGCTAATTAGAGCACGGTATTGGGTAGTTGATAATAAATGGAAGGCAGCTAATTAGAGCACGGTATTGGGTAGTTAATAATAAATGGAAAGCAGCTAATTAGAGCACGGTATTGGGTAGTTAATAATAAATGGAAGGCAGCTAATTAGAGCACGGTATTGGGTAGTTAATAATAAATGGAAAGCAGCTAATTAGAGCACGGTATTGGGTAGTTAATAATAAATGGACAGCTAATTAGAGCACGGTATTGGGTAGTTAATAAGCAGCCAATTAGAGCACGGTATTGGGTAGTTATTAAGCAGCCAATTATAGCACGGTATTGGGTAGTTAATAAGCAGCCAATTAGAGCACGGTATTGGGTAGTTCATTAGAAATGGAAAGCAGCTAATTAGAGCACGGTATTGGGTAGTTTAATAATAAATAGGAAACAGCCAATTAGAGCAC
>JAUCBJ010002981.1:0-23533 GCA_032718475.1 Nemertoderma westbladi | reverse complement strand
ACAAATTACATAGGCTGATGGGCCTAAATACTGACATAAAGATAATCCATGATCAGATGAGTAGGTAGGACAAATTCTGAAATTACAGTACAGCAGTACTAGCTACTGACAGACTGAGCTAGCTAGCCAGTACTCTTAAATTAGAATGTTACTCGCTATTATCTAAAATTATTGAGTTGACAGGTTATGTTAGCCTACTGTAGGCCTACATACATAGGCAGATAGGCCTGCTGTAAGTAATGTAATTTACACGTTCTGATATACAGCAGTGTGCATGTGCATTCTGCATTGCACCAAGATAAGATAATAATAATATTAATAAATAATAATTTTGATTTTCGTAATGGCTGAATGGCTTGACTCCTTCATCCTTGACTGGCCCACTGGCAAGTTACGCATTTGCGTTTTACAGTTTTAAGGCGGGAATAAAATACTGAAATAGGCCTATAAATAAAAATAAAACTTACCGGTAGTTTAATTAATTAAAGTGTAAAAATAAAAAGACCAGTCAGAGAGCATGACATTATAATCTTAGGATGTAGGAAGGAGTTTTAATGCAGCTTTTTTTGTGTTCGAAAAACGCAAAAAACAGTCCCAAGCCCGCAAATTTGCAGAGGGATAACTCCATAAAGTTGCTAGATAGAGGCATACATACATAGCCTACATAACTGCATAACGTAGTGGGTCCGACGAATTTGTACAAAAAAGTACAAAAAAAATACAAAATTGTACAATATAGTACAAAAGAATACAAACGAGTAGGCCTACAATAAACGAATAAAGTGCAAAAATAGTACAAAAGAATGCAAAAATAGTACAAAAGAGTATAAACGAGTGAGAAACGCTTGCAAAACGTGTATCAAAGTGTAGTTCAAATCGTTTAGAGGGGCGCACATGATGTGCAAAATAAAACAAAGCCTTTTCTGATTGTGGGGCGAGCCATGCATTGAGCGGGGGCTGATCTAGCCGTCTAGCAGTCAGACAGTCAGAGAGTATTACAATACAATCTTATGAGTTTTAATGCAGCTTTTTGTTTTCAAAAAACACAAAAAACGGTCCCAAGCCCGCAAAATTGCAGAGGGAGAACTCAATAAAGTTGCAGATAGAGGCGTACATACAGACATACATAGCCCACAAAACGTAGCATACAGTCTATCCTTCAGTACTGCAGTATATGTGCTACTTTAAGACTATGACCTAAATTTTGAATCTTATCTTGAATTTATCTACCCACTGCATAATATGTATTGCATTATATTGTATTTCAGGTGCCGTTGCATTTGCTTACAATTAATTATATTTGTTTACAAGTGTAGTGTAGTGTATACTTACTATACACAGCTACACTGGTATACACGTTTTGTATGCGTTTCTCACACGTTTGTACTCATTTGTACTATTTTTGCACTCTTTTGTACTATTTTTGCACTTTATTGTACTCTTTTGTACTACCGGTATATTGTACTATTTTGTATTTTTTTGTACTTTTTTGTACAGATTCGTCGGACCGTAACGTAGTCTATATGCCTACTATACGTCTGTACGTAGCATCTGACTGTCTGAGCGTACAGTCTATCCTAAAGTATATGGGCTACGCTACCGCTACTTTCAGAATTTAAGACTATGGCCTAGATTTTGAGTCTCAGTTATACGAGTTTATATATCTACCCACATTATATTGTTATATTATTGCATTATATTTTTATACGAAAAGTAGCCTACTTCTCTAATGTATGCTAGTCAAAATCTATATGAATCATAATGTTCTGTCAATCATTTCATACTTGACCACAGAACCAAGGCCGCTATCAGCTATTGACACTGTAGTAACGCATATTCCGTGCCGTTGCATTTGAATTTTGCATTTTAAATTAAACTCAATAGAACAAGTTACCATACAGTTTTATTTTTGGAAGTAATCAGCTGTAATTTGCGTCGATTTTCCCCTGGCTGCCTGGAGAGTGATGAATTTTTATTGTGTCGAAAGACTACCACCGCCCACCACCCACCAACCAATCTTTTTTATTTTTTCAAATTTGATTGATTTCAGTGATGATTTCAAATTTGTTTATTTGCCATTTTGCCCCCTGTATGCTTTTTGAAGCAGTGTCAGATCTCTGGGCAGACAACATTTACATATTGGTATTGAAGTTACATCACAATTTTTAATTTTACAGAAAACAACGAAGTGGACGCGGTTACAGCGGCGGACTTTCTGAAGAAGTCGAGTCTCTCTGAGGCCATCCTGCACCTCATATGGGACCTCTCGGACACCGAGTCTACGGGATTCCTAGACAGGCGGGAGTTATTCATCGCTATGAAACTCATCGCGCAGGTTCAGCTAGGCAACGAACCATGTCTGAACTCCCTGACCATCGAAACCCCCCCGCCCACCTTCGGAGCCGGCTCAGTGGTAGCGGGAGGCCCCTGGGACGTAACCCCCACGGAAAAGGCCAACTACGACAACCTGTTCGACAGTCTGGGTCCGACCAACAATATGTTGTCCGGGGACGTTGTCCGACCGGTGCTGATGAAGTGTCAGCTGCCGTTGGAGACGTTGGTGCAGATCTGGGAGGTGAGTGACGTGGACGCCGACGGGTTCCTCGACCGGGATGAGTTCGCGGTCGCGATGCATCTCGTGTACCGGGGGCTAGGAGGCAAAGCGGTACCGGGCCGGTTACCGCCGTCGTTAATGCCGCCGTCCAAGCGGCGTAAACCGGCGGCGGCCCAGTGGAGCGGGGAGACGCCTTCTAGCGACCCGGTTGCGCCATCTAGCGGCCCGGTTACCGCCTGGGTTGTCTCCGCTCCCGATAAGGCGGCCTCTGACCTCGAGTTTAAGCGTCTCGACACCGACTGCGACGGGTTCCTCTCCGGGGCCGACATTAAGGACACGTTCCTGCGTTCCGGGCTATCCGTGGAGGAACTCGCCTTGGTGTGGAACCTCGTCGACGTCCGTCAGCTCGGGAAGCTCGGCTCCGAGCAGTTCGCGTTGGCTCGATGGCTGATCGCTGCCCGGGCCTCCGGGAATCCGTTACCGACGGCGTTGGAACCCGAGATGGTCCCGCCGTCGCTGCGTCCCAAACCCGCGGTGGAGACGGAGAAGCCGGACCCCGACGAATTGGCCAGCATCGCCAACATACTGGCCATGGCGGACGCGAGCAGCCCCGAGGTGGAGGCGTTAGCGCGCGCCGTGGAGGAGTTGGTGCGGGAGAGAGGCGCCCTGGAGGAGAAGGTGGGGAGACTGGTGGAGGAGGTGGACGCGGCAAAGTCGGAGGAGGCGACACTGCGGGGGGAGATAGAGACGGAGCGAAGTCGCTCCCAGTCGCTGGAGGCGCAGCGCTCGGAGCTGCAGGGCCGGATCGGGGCCGGGTTGGAGGAGTCCCAGAGCGCGTTGGAGAGGCGACTGGCGGAGGCGGAGTTGGGGTGCGAGTTGGCACGGAGGCTTCGGGATGAGGCGGGGACTGTGGAGGCCAGTGGAGGAGTCACGGAGGAGTCGGTCCGAGGGCTGGAGGAGGAGCTGGAAGGGTTGGAGGCGGTGGAGGAGCAGTTGAGATCGGGGGTGGAGGAGCGGAGGAGTCGGTTGGAGGAGTTGGTAGGAGGAGTGGGGGGAGTGGATGAGGAGCGCAAAGGAGTTCGGGAGGAGATGGATAGATTGACGACGACGCAGCGGAATATAAACATGGATCTGTGTGGGTTGGGGCAGGACGGACTGGGATCCGGTCTCGCTAACGGGATCTCTAACTCACCCAGCCAGTACTTCCCGCGGCCGATCGGCCAGCCGGCCGAGTCGGCCGCGGAAGAGGACCCGTTCGAAGGCGACGACCCGTTCGGCGGCTCCGAACAAACTAAACTCGAGGGACTCGACGACTTCGCCGCCAACTTCCAGGAACCCAGTAAGAAACCACCGCCGCGTCCTGCTGCGCCGCCTAAACGCCCCCCGCCGCCTAGACACCCCGGCGGCGCACCCAACCTGAGTAACACATTCCGCGAGAGTTTCGATTCGGACAAGGCGACGTCCTTCCCGGTGGATTCCTTCCTCTCCAAACCCAAACTGTTTCCGACGACGGACCCGTTCGCACCGGCCGCCGGGTCGGTCACCTCCTCGACGGGCTCACTGAACCCCCAACTCCCTGGTTCGACCCCGCTAGACCCCTTCGATCCTTTCGGAGACTCGTCCTCTATCGGTTCTTTTGACCGCGGCGATCTCTTCGCTAACTTCTCGGATTCCCACGGCCCGCGGTCCCTCGACTCCGATCCATTTAGCTCCTCCACTAAACCCGATCCATTCCTCCCCAAATCAACCCCGGATCCTTTCGCAAGCTCCTCCAAAGACCCATTCTCAGGTTCCAAACCGCCTCTCGAATTTTCAGATTCTTTTGGTGCATTCCCAAAGTCTGACCCCTTCTCATCCGCAACTAACTCTAAATCCACAGACGGATTTGCGTCATTTCCGGCCCCAGACGCAACTAACTCCGACGGATTTCCGGCTAATTCAGACGGATTTGCCTCATTTCCGGCCCCAGATGCGGCTAATTCAGACGGATTTGCCTCATTTCCGGCCCCAGATGCGGCTAATTCAGACGGATTTGCCTCATTTCCGGCCCCAGGCGCGGCTAATTCGGACGGATTTGCGTCATTTCCGGGCCCAGACGCGACGAACTCGGATGGATTTGCGTCATTTCCGGACCCAGGCGCGGCTAATTCAGACGGATTTGCGTCCTTCCCCGAGCCAAACTCTCGCAGTAATGACGGAGGCTTTGAATGGGCCCGTCGAGAGAGCATTAAGGAACAGAAAGTGAGACAGGCATTGGCAGAAAAGGAGGAAGAAGAATTACAAATAGCGTTGAATCTCAGTAAATCGGTTTCATAGTCTTTCTTTTTTTTAGTTTAATTAACTAGATTTATAGTGAAACAAATGTATACCCGGTACCTCAATTCAACCTTGTGGGTAATTCCATGTCAAGTCATCCAGGGTATGTAGCCCACCCTCCAGATTTTTTTTCAAAATTGCACCAACTGTTGACCCACATAGTGAAAATACAAAATGTTGAACATTTTTTGTCCAGTGGATAAAAAGTTACAGCCTTTTAAAGTTCGCAAGTTTGTTCGCGATGAACGACATAAGCGACGCCGTTTTCTGATGACTTCGCATGTTAGTCAGGAATGTTAGTGGTTTGAAATTGCAAATTGGTTCATATATGGGGTAATTTTGGGCGCTGATTCAATTCAATTAGATTTATTTGTTCCGTTATAATAAGAGTAAAGTAATGAATCTCAGATAAACAATAAGTTACGGAAAGGGATAAACGCGAATAGCACTGTGCTAGTAAATTGCGTTCAACCCTGTTGGTGGAAGAAGAAACACGTACAAGTAATAACGCTACGAGCACCCTCCCTCCCCCACGCTAAGCCGTAGCACACTGCGACCCCACGACCCAACCACGCAGACAAGCGTAACCCATCTGTCACTCTGTAAGCTAGTACGAGCTGTGAGGTGCTTAATAGTTCCACCAATACCATCCACAGCCGACTTACAGTCGCTCATGGCAAAGAATTTACAATCACAATTAATCCCAAAGTCTCTATTGTGGCTGGGGCTGCAGACATTAATACAATTTAATTGTATTTTTGATATTGCCCAGGACACTCATCTGAAAAATAATCAATGTTATCAGGGGTAGCTGATTCTTGGTGTAAGTTGTAGTTCATTATCTATATCGGTATATATATATATATATATCGATATCGGACAGTGCACTTAGCCATGGCCATATATTTAATGGGATTAACACACCATTAAGTCTTTACTAAAATCTGGGGATGATTTTTGGGGGTCAGGAAGCTGTGAACTATATTTCAAGTGCCCTCACTTGATCCAGAGAACAACCCTAAGTCGTGACACCGCCCTTGAACGTTTCCCTAAAACCCAACATATTTTTTTAATTAATCTTTGCCACAAGATACTTCAACTTAATGTCTATGTTTTCCCAAAATTTCAGCTTGACATTTATTCCGACACAACTGGTGCTTCAACATCGTGAATATTATCGCTAACTTCGTGAACTTAAAAATATAGGTAATTGTAGATATAACTCACCTATAACTATATTATTATCAATTTTTATGCCGAAATTTACTAGGCCTATGTGGGTCAATACTTAGTGCAATTTTGAAAAAAATCTGAGAGGGTGGGTTACAAAACCCAAAATTGTTGGATGTTTTGAGAAGGGATGACCCTTGTCTAAGGTTCCTTTGTCCCCCCAGGTCCATTATCTACCGATGTCCGTTATCCGTTGTCCAATATTATCGAGAGATATTTAAGCCCTTTTATCCGGTATCCGTAGTAAAGACAGTTTGGACTTGTACATTAGTGATTTAATATGATCCCCCCATGGAGGTAGATGTTCATCGCCACCGGCCACCCACAACCAATCTTACAAACTAGGGTCTAACTGATAATAAAAAGGTTACAATTATTATTCTCAGGATCACTGAATTAATAAATTAATTCTTTTTATTACATCCAAACATTTGGATAAAAAATATAAAAAATAAAAAATAGTTTAAAAGCACAGTAAAACGGGAATATAATAAAGTTGAGAGGTTCAATAGGCGAAGCTCAGTGGTTAGTGCTGATTAAGGGATTGTAGCGTTCGGCTGTGTATGCGGTGGTTAGTGCTGATTAAGGGATTGTAGCTGTCGGCTGTGTATGCGGTGGTTAGTGCTGATTAAGGGATTGTAGCGGTCGGCTGTGTATGCGGTGGTTAGTGCTGATTAAGGGATTGTAGCGTTCGGCTGTGTATGCGGTGGTTAGTGCTGATTAAGGGATTGTAGCGTTCGGCTGTGTATGCGGTGGTTAGTGCTGATTAAGGGATTGTAGCTGTCGGCTGTGTATGCGGTGGTTAGTGCTGATTAAGGGATTGTAGCGGTCGGCTGTGTATGCGGTGGTTAGTGCTGATTAAGGGATTGTAGCGTTCGGCTGTGTATGCGGTGGTTAGTGCTGATTAAGGGATTGTAGCGGTCGGCTGTGTATGCGGTGGTTAGTGCTGATTAAGGGATTGTAGCGGTCGGCTGTGTGTGCGGTGGTTAGTGCTGATTCAGGGATTGTAGCGGTCGGCTGTGTATGCGGTTGTTAGTGCTGATTCATGGATTGTAGCGGTCGGCTGTGTATGCGGTGGTTAGTGCTGATTAAGGGATTGTAGCGGTCGGCTGTGTATGCGGTGGTTAGTGCTGATTAAGGGATTGCAGCGTTCGGCTATGTATGCGGTGGTTAGTGCTGATTAAGGCATTGTAGCGGTCGGCTGTGTATGCGGTTGTTAGTGCTGATTAAGGGATTGTAGCGGTCGGCTGTGTATGCGCTGGTTAGTGCTGATTAAGGCATTGTAGCGGTCGGCTGTGTATGCGGTGGTTAGTGCTGATTAAGGGATTGTAGCGGTCGGCTGTGTATGCGGTGGTTAGTGCTGATTAAGGCATTGTAGCGGTCGGCTGTGTATGCGGTGGTTAGTGCTGATTAAGGGATTGTAGCGTTCGGCTGTGTATGCGGTGGTTAGTGCTGATTAAGGGATTGTAGCGGTCGGCTGTGTATGCGGTGGTTAGTGCTGATTAAGGCATTGTAGCGGTCGGCTGTGTATGCGGTGGTTAGTGCTGATTAAGGGATTGTAGCGTTCGGCTGTGTATGCGGTTGTTAGTGATGATTCAGGGATTGTAGCGGTCGGCTGTGTATGCGGTGGTTAGTGCTGATTAAGGGATTGTAGCGGTCGGCTGTGTATGCGGTGGTTAGTGCTGATTAAGGGATTGTAGCGGTCGGCTGTGTATGCGGTGGTTAGTGCTGATTAAGGGATTGTAGCGGTCGGCTGTGTATGCGGTGGTTAGTGCTGATTAAGGGATTGTAGCGGTCGGCTGTGTATGCGGTGGTTAGTGCTGATTAAGGCATTGTAGCGGTCGGCTGTGTATGCGGTGGTTAGTGCTGATTAAGGGATTGTAGCGGTCGGCTGTGTGTGCGGTGGTTAGTGCTGATTAAGGGATTGTAGCGGTCGGCTGTGTATGCGGTGGTTAGTGCTGATTAAGGGATTGTAGCGGTCGGCTGTGTATGCGGTGGTTAGTGCTGATTAAGGGATTGTAGCGGTCGGCTGTGTATGCGGTGGTTAGTGCTGATTAAGGGATTGTAGCGGTCGGCTGTGTATGCGGTGGTTAGTGCTGATTAAGGGATTGTAGCGGTCGGCTGTGTATGCGGTGGTTAGTGCTGATTAAGGGATTGTAGCGGTCGGCTGTGTGTGCGGTGGTTAGTGCTGATTAAGGGATTGTAGCGGTCGGCTGTGTATGCGGTGGTTAGTGCTGATTAAGGGATTGTAGCGGTCGGCTGTGTATGCGGTGGTTAGTGCTGATTAAGGGATTGTAGCGGTCGGCTGTGTATGCGGTGGTTAGTGCTGATAAAGGGATTGTAGCGGTCGGCTGTGTATGCGGTGGTTAGTGCTGATTAAGGGATTGTAGCGGTCGGCTGTGTATGCGGTGGTTAGTGCTGATTAAGGGATTGTAGCGTTCGGCTGTGTATGCGGTTGTTAGTGCTGATTAAGGGATTGTAGCGTTCGGCTGTGTATGCGGTGGTTAGTGCTGATTAAGGGATAGTAGCTGTCGGCTGTGTATGCGGTTGTTAGTGCTGATTCAGGGATTGTAGCGTTCGGCTGTGTATGCGGTGGTTAGTGCTGATTAAGGGATTGTAGCTGTCGGCTGTTTATGCGGTGATTAGTGCTGATTAAGGGATTGTAGCGGTCGGCTGTGTATGCGGTGGTTTGTGCTGATTAAGGGATTGTAGCGGTCGGCTGTGTATGCGGTGGTTAGTGCTGATTAAGGGATTGTAGCGGTCGGCTGTGTATGCGGTGGTTAGTGCTGATTAAGGGATTGTAGCGGTCGGCTGTGTATGCGGTGGTTAGTGCTGATTAAGGGATTGTAGCGGTCGGCTGTGTATGCGGTGGTTAGTGCTGATTAAGGGATTGTAGCGGTCGGCTGTGTATGCGGTTGTTAGTGCTGATTAAGGGATTGTAGCGTTCGGTTGTGTATGCGGTGGTTAGTGCTGATTAAGGGATAGTAGCTGTCGGCTGTGTATGCGGTTGTTAGTGCTGATTCAGGGATTGTAGCGTTCGGCTGTATGTATGCGGTGGTTAGTGCTGATTAAGGGATTGTAGCTGTCGGCTGTGTATGCGGTGATTAGTGCTGATTAAGGGATTGTAGCGGTCGGCTGTGTATGCGGTGGTTAGTGCTGATTAAGGGATTGTAGCTGTCGGCTGTGTATGCGGTGATTAGTGCTGATTAAGGGATTGTAGCGGTCGGCTGTGTATGCGGTGGTTAGTGCTGATTAAGGGATTGTAGCGGTCGGCTGTGTATGCGGTGGTTAGTGCTGATTAAGGGATTGTAGCGGTCGGCTGTGTATGCGGTGGTTAGTGCTGATTAAGGGATTGTAGCGGTCGGCTGTGTATGCGGTGGTTAGTGCTGATTAAGGGATTGTAGCGGTCGGCTGTGTATGCGGTGGTTAGTGCTGATTAAGGGATTGTAGCGTTCGGCTGTGTATGCGGTTGTTAGTGCTGATTAAGGGATTGTAGCGTTCGGCTGTGTATGCGGTGGTTAGTGCTGATTAAGGGATAGTAGCTGTCGGCTGTGTATGCGGTTGTTAGTGCTGATTAAGGGATTGTAGCGTTCGGTTGTGTATGCGGTGGTTAGTGCTGATTAAGGGATAGTAGCTGTCGGCTGTGTATGCGGTTGTTAGTGCTGATTCAGGGATTGTAGCGTTCGGCTGTATGTATGCGGTGGTTAGTGCTGATTAAGGGATTGTAGCTGTCGGCTGTGTATGCGGTGATTAGTGCTGATTAAGGGATTGTAGCGGTCGGCTGTGTATGCGGTGGTTAGTGCTGATTAAGGGATTGTAGCTGTCGGCTGTGTATGCGGTGATTAGTGCTGATTAAGGGATTGTAGCGGTCGGCTGTGTATGCGGTGGTTAGTGCTGATTAAGGGATTGTAGCGGTCGGCTGTGTATGCGGTGGTTAGTGCTGATTAAGGGATTGTAGCGGTCGGCTGTGTATGCGGTGGTTAGTGCTGATTAAGGGATTGTAGCGGTCGGCTGTGTATGCGGTGGTTAGTGCTGATTAAGGGATTGTAGCGGTCGGCTGTGTATGCGGTGGTTAGTGCTGATTAAGGGATTGTAGCGGTCGGCTGTGTGTGCGGTGGTTAGTGCTGATTAAGGGATTGTAGCGGTCGGCTGTGTATGCGGTGGTTAGTGCTGATTAAGGGATTGTAGCGGTCGGCTGTGTATGCGGTGGTTAGTGCTGATTAAGGGATTGTAGCGGTCGGCTGTGTATGCGGTGGTTAGTGCTGATAAAGGGATTGTAGCGGTCGGCTGTGTATGCGGTGGTTAGTGCTGATTAAGGGATTGTAGCGGTCGGCTGTGTATGCGGTGGTTAGTGCTGATTAAGGGATTGTAGCGTTCGGCTGTGTATGCGGTTGTTAGTGCTGATTAAGGGATTGTAGCGTTCGGCTGTGTATGCGGTGGTTAGTGCTGATTAAGGGATAGTAGCTGTCGGCTGTGTATGCGGTTGTTAGTGCTGATTCAGGGATTGTAGCGTTCGGCTGTGTATGCGGTGGTTAGTGCTGATTAAGGGATTGTAGCTGTCGGCTGTGTATGCGGTGATTAGTGCTGATTAAGGGATTGTAGCGGTCGGCTGTGTATGCGGTGGTTTGTGCTGATTAAGGGATTGTAGCGGTCGGCTGTGTATGCGGTTTTTTTAAAGCTCATCTATCCCATCATAGTAGACATGTACCGTACAACAAGAGTCCCACAAGAAATGAAAACAAATAAGTTGGTGCCAGTTCCCAAGAAGGGCAACCTAACACTCTATGGTTCTTTTCGGGGAATCTCATTGATCTCGATTGCTGCAAAACTATACAATAGAATTCTATTAAATCGCATCAGGGATCCCATTGAGAGACTGCTACGTGGAAATCAGAATGGGTTCCGTAAAGGTCGTGGGACCATGGAGCCCATTTTGGCACTTAGAAGGATAATTGAAGAGTTATCAAAAAAGAAAGACAGGCATCTGGCTGTTATATTTGTTGACTTCTTCAAGGCCTTTGATTCAGTCTCTCGCTCACGTATGTTCAGCATACTTTCATTATATGGGATTCCTGATGAAATTATTGCAGCAATCAGATCAGTATACGATGGTTCGACAACATTTGTGTCTACTGTTGATGGTGACACAGAACCATTTGAAGTGTTATGGGGCGTCCTCCAAGGAGACACACTTGCACCATTCTTGTTCATTATTGTGGTTGACTATGTTCTACGCATGTCCTTAGATCATCATAATGATGATGGGGTGATGATAACTCCACCTACTGGCTCCAGAAGTCGAGGAAATCCTGCCAAGTACCTAACTGATCTAGACTTTGCTGATGACTTAGGAGTACTCTCAGAATCATTAGAGGGAGCCCAGCGGCTCCTCAGCTCATTAGAACATGCTGCTTCTAGTGTTGGTCTTTTTATTAACTCCAGAAAGACAAAAATTCTGACAGTTAACTTTGAAAGTCCTCAGCAAGTCTCTGATCGGATGAGCATAAGCTCAAAGGATGGTATGCTTGAGCATGTGGACGACTTCTGTTACCTGGGATCATGGATCCGGAAGTCAGGTGAGGACCTTCGAATACGTAAGGGAAAGGCATGGGCAGCCTTGAATAGGCTTTCCAGGATTTGGAAGTCACCTAGAATTAATCGGAAACTTAAGGTCCGATTATTCAGAGCAGCAGTAGTTCCAGTACTCCTCTACGGGAGTCCATGCTGGGCTCTAACTGCTGAGGACACCAAATCTCTGGATGGCACATTCACAAGAATGCTACGCCGGGTACATTGTGTCAAGTACAATGCACACATCTCCAACCAGACACTATATAACATTGGAGGTGTCTCATTGGTTCCCCCAAGCTTGACACTAGAACAAAATCGCCTCCGCTTTGCAGGACATTGCTTTCGCCGTGAGGACCAGCCAGTGCATAATCTTGTACTTTGGCAGCCTCATGGAGTGAATAAGCATGGTGGACAGCCCATGACTTTCTTGAGACGCATCTTAAAGGACACTGGCCTTAAAGATGCGGATGATCTAGCAAATGTCATGGGTGATAGGGAGTTGTGGCGGTGCAATTTTGTTGACAAGCCGGCACAGCATTCTTAAAAATGCAGCTGCAATGCAGCATGCCGATCCTAGTAGTGTATGCGGTGGTTAGTGCTGATTAAGGGATTGTAGCGGTCGGCTGTGTATGCGGTGGTTAGTGCTGATTAAGGGATTGTAGCGGTCGGCTGTGTATGCGGTGGTTAGTGCTGATTAAGGGATTGTAGCGGTCGGCTGTGTATGCGGTGGTTAGTGCTGATTAAGGGATTGTAGCGTTCGGCTGTGTATGCGGTTGTTAGTGCTGATTAAGGGATTGTAGCGTTCGGCTGTGTATGCGGTGGTTAGTGCTGATTAAGGGATAGTAGCTGTCGGCTGTGTATGCGGTTGTTAGTGCTGATTCAGGGATTGTAGCGTTCGGCTGTGTATGCGGTGGTTAGTGCTGATTAAGGGATTGTAGCTGTCGGCTGTGTATGCGGTGATTAGTGCTGATTAAGGGATTGTAGCGGTCGGCTGTGTATGCGGTGGTTTGTGCTGATTAAGGGATTGTAGCGGTCGGCTGTGTATGCGGTGGTTAGTGCTGATTAAGGGATTGTAGCGGTCGGCTGTGTATGCGGTGGTTAGTGCTGATTAAGGGATTGTAGCGGTCGGCTGTGTATGCGGTGGTTAGTGCTGATTAAGGGATTGTAGCGGTCGGCTGTGTATGCGGTGGTTAGTGCTGATTAAGGGATTGTAGCGGTCGGCTGTGTATGCGGTTGTTAGTGCTGATTAAGGGATTGTAGCGTTCGGTTGTGTATGCGGTGGTTAGTGCTGATTAAGGGATAGTAGCTGTCGGCTGTGTATGCGGTTGTTAGTGCTGATTCAGGGATTGTAGCGTTCGGCTGTATGTATGCGGTGGTTAGTGCTGATTAAGGGATTGTAGCTGTCGGCTGTGTATGCGGTGATTAGTGCTGATTAAGGGATTGTAGCGGTCGGCTGTGTATGCGGTGGTTAGTGCTGATTAAGGGATTGTAGCTGTCGGCTGTGTATGCGGTGATTAGTGCTGATTAAGGGATTGTAGCGGTCGGCTGTGTATGCGGTGGTTAGTGCTGATTAAGGCATTGTAGCGGTCGGCTGTGTATGCGGTTGTTAGTGCTGATTAAGGGATTGTAGCGGTCGGCTGTGTATGCGGTGGTTAGTGCTGATTAAGGGATTGTAGCGGTCGGCTGTGTATGCGGTGGTTAGTGCTGATTAAGGGATTGTAGCTGTCGGCTGTGTATGCGGTGATTAGTGCTGATTAAGGGATTGTAGCGGTCGGCTGTGTATGCGGTGGTTAGTGCTGATTAAGGGATTGTAGCGGTCGGCTGTGTATGCGGTGGTTAGTGCTGATTAAGGGATTGTAGCGGTCGGCTGTGTATGCGGTGGTTAGTGCTGATTAAGGGATTGTAGCGGTCGGCTGTGTATGCGGTGGTTAGTGCTGATTAAGGGATTGTAGCGGTCGGCTGTGTATGCGGTGGTTAGTGCTGATTAAGGGATTGTAGCGGTCGGCTGTGTATGCGGTGGTTAGTGCTGATTAAGGGATTGTAGCGGTCGGCTGTGTATGCGGTGGTTAGTGCTGATTAAGGGATTGTAGCGGTCGGCTGTGTATGCGGTGGTTAGTGCTGATTAAGGGATTGTAGCGGTCGGCTGTGTATGCGGTTGTTAGTGCTGATTAAGGGATTGTAGCGGTCGGCTGTGTATGCGGTGGTTAGTGCTGATTATGGGATTCTAGCGGTCGGCTGTGTATGCGGTGGTTAGTGCTGATTATGGGATTCTAGCGGTCGGCTGTGTATGCGGTGGTTAGTGCTGATTAAGGGATTGTAGCGTTCGGTTGTGTATGCGGTGGTTAGTGCTGATTAAGGGATTGTAGCGGTCGGCTGTGTATGCGGTGGTTAGTGCTGATTATGGGATTCTAGCGGTCGGCTGTGTATGCGGTGGTTAGTGCTGATTAAGGGATTGTAGCGTTCGGCTGTGTATGCGGGGTTGTTACACTGTTACAGATGTGTATCTGTCTGTGGCGCTGAAACAATTTATTCTGCTTCTCTATAACTATAAGTTTCTCTATAACTCTAGTTAATTTCTTTAGTAGTTCCTGTTTAGGGATGCCGGTGCAGAACTTAGTTTATCTGTTTAGTTTTACTAAACAATGTTATTGTTTTTGTTGTTTATTTTGTACAAAGAAGTTTCCTGTATTGATTATTATTGCTTATATAGATAGATAAGTCTGATAATTTAATGATATTTAACTCAATTAATTGTTACTTTTCGTTTTCTATTTAATTGTTTTAGTCGGCAGTTATTCGTTTATTGTCGTTGTATTTTTTAGTTACAATTTTTAATTACTAAATAACCAAGTTTATTGGCGTATTTAAACTCGATAAATTATTTGGCTGGTTGAATTCGATGCAACCATTTATAACCCTTACGGATATTAATGCTATGTACTACTAAGGTGCTAACTATGCTAAATGATGCTATATTGGCTACTTTATTTCGGTTTTCTGCTTTGCAAACTATTTTGTATTTATTACGTTGTTTTCCCATCCAAATTTAGTAATAATTACTAATATATTATCTATTTTGATTAGCTGTTTTTATTATCTATTTATTACATATTTCTTGCAATAAAAGCTATCAACTGAAAGCATGGTCAACAGGTCAACAGTCAGATATTCCGCCAATAAAATTATAGTCGGACAGAAAAGTTGAATTTCAGACAATTTAAATTTGTCACAAAAATCGCTTATGTTAATAGTATTTAATGGAATAACATTGTTTCTCGTCTGGAGCAGTTTTAATCTGTTTCTATCAGTTATGGGGCGAGCCACGTAAGTTGAGGCAAGCCTTTAGCGTAGTGTTATAATTAGTTGATCCATATGCGGTCGTCGTCAAAAATGTTTGAACGCCAATAAGTCGTATACTTGGTAATAACTTGGTACACATGGAGTCTATAAAAAGTTTAGAAATTATACTCAGAGACACACTTCTATTGTTCCTCTGTTGGTCGCTAGGGGTCGTGACCAGGTCCATTGATTGTTCCTCTACGCAAAGGTTTCATGTGGCTGCGGACGTGCTGCGTGATTCTCCCACTTACGTGCTGCGCGATGCCCCCGCGTGTTGTTCGTATGACTGTGGATTTTTCTTAAACAATGTGAATATTATAATTTGGTTTTATAAAATCAACTTTATGTCTACCGTATCTAGTTTGTATGTAAATGTGCGACGCTTTTATTGTGCAATGGTAACATATAGCTAGTTAGTTACCTGTTAGTGTAGGTCCTTTATTATTGGTAGAACTTCGTTGTTATAAACTAGCGTTCTAGAATTATAAACTAGCGTTCTAGAATTATAAACTAACGTTCTAGAAAGGGTATTAACTAACGCCCTTTGGTTATGCTATAATATATATTGTGGTTGACAATTTATTATTAATTATGATATTATAAAAAATGTAGAATTATGTTTTGTTACTTTTTATTAATTAAGTTTTGTTTGTTAATTTATTAACGATGTAGACCTATTCGGATTTCACATTGATTATATTATATCTATGTAGGGAGATAAAGTATTACATATGTTATTACCGTGGACCGCGGTATAAATTAGCATTATATTCCTCGGTACCTGATATTCACAATCATGAAACTCTTCGATAAATACTGGTACACGAGTGGAGTGCACTGTACCCAGACTGTTAGACACGGAGCTACACAGACGTAAGGCAGCTACCAGTAACGGCAGGCCGTCTGTACTGTCGGTACTTTACGCCAGAATAAATAATTACTATAATTTCAAATTTTTGTAATAATAAGTAGGGTAGTCGGATTTGGCAACCTTTTGGTTCCAAATGTTTATGGGGGTTGGTTTATGCGGAATTTAATGGGGATTTCAAATCTGAAAACGGCTTAGCTCTTTTAGTTCTGGAGTTATCGTGGGCATGACCACCATCAACGATCAACACCTTTCGGAATTGATATAAATACACAAAATACTTCACCCTTAAAAGACTTTGGTAAAACCATGAAACCATACTCTGCTTTTTTGGGTTGTTGAATTCATTATTAGTAATCGAAAGCAAGATTTGAAGAAAAATTTTCATTTTTTTATCAATAGATACTAAAAGAGCACCAAAAGCGTGGTACATTGGTTGTAAAGTTTTGCTACTGAGGTTTTATTTAGAATGTGCTGATTTCATTGGGAAGGTTTATTCCTCTATACCTACATCAACATGTTGTTATATTAGTTATTAGTCAGTTATTTGTGCCCCTGGAGCACGAAAAAAACAAACAAGTAGTGGATATATGATAATGAAAAATCACAACGAAACCAAATTGATTTTATGACCATATGGGCTTTCTCGGGATGCTGATCACGAATATGACACTCATAAATATCGTATTATCCAAACAAATTTGATTTTTGCCATTTGAAATTTTATGCGACTTGTATTTATCGTCCCACAAGACAAACACCAAAAACGATAGTGGCGTTAACACGAATTGTATTTAACGAGTTGTATCGTTATCAGCGGCTTTGAAAACCAGTACCAGTATAGCTTCAGAATTACCAATAACAGTTTAACAGTTTGAAATTTTAGCTACTTGTACTTTTCGATCTGAGGCACAAGACCAGAATGGCACCAAAATTGGGTTTGCACATACCAGAAATATTTATAACTACTTTCATCGTGATCAGCGACCTCGAAAACCCATATACGTTCAGAATTATCAAATCAATACAAAATGTTTAATTTGACAATAAACAGTCACTTTACTAAATGAAGGAAAGGAGCAGGTTACAGAGGCGGGCCTTTCTAACCTAAACAATAAACGGTCACTTTACCAAATCAGGGAAAGGAGCGTTACAGAGACGGTATTTTTTAACCAAAACAATAAACGACCATTTAACTAATTGAGGGACAGGAGCGGGTTACAGAGGCGGGATTTTCTAACCAAAACAATAAAGTCACTTTACTAAATGAAGGAAAGGAGCGGGTTACAGAGGCGGGCCTTTCTAACCAAAACAATAAACGGTCACTTTACTAATTCAAGGAAAGGAGCGGGTTACAGAGGCGGGCCTTTCTAACCAAAACAATAAACGGTCACTTTACTAATTCAAGGAAAGGTGCGGGTTAAAAGAGGCGGGATTTTCTAACCAAAACAATAAACAGTCACTTTACTAAATGAAGGAAAGGAGCGGGTTACAGAGGCAGGATTTTCTAACCAAAACAAATAAACTATGTCATGAACATAACAATAAACTATGTCATGAACATAACAATAAACTATGTCATGAACATAACAATAAACTATGTCATGAACATAACAATAAACTATGTCATGAACATAACAATAAACTATGTCATGAACATAACAATAAACTATGTCATGAACATAACAATAAACTATGTCATGAACATAACAATAAACTATGTCATGAACATAACAATAAACTATGTCATGAACATAACAATAAACTATGTCATGAACATAACAATAAACTATGTCATGAACATTTGAGGGAATGGGACAGCTTAAAGAGACAGCATCATTGATTTACATTTAAAATTACATAAATTCAATTAAATTATATTTCAAATAAAATTAATACAATTTCAATTATCATTATCAATCATTTAAAATTTATTAGCACAACCAGTCAGCCGGTAGGCCTACCATTACGGTATTTAAATGGTAGGCTACACAGTAGGCCTACAGCATTACCGGTACTGGTGCCGGTACCGGTAATAAAATACCTGCTTTAAACCTACATCTGTACATACAATACAGCAATACTGCAAAATAGTGCTCTATATACTAATACCGGTACTGATAGCCTGAGAGAACAGCAGTAGAGAAACCGGTAGCATGGAACCTAACGGTAAATTTCTGAGGACATAAAAAGTAAAAAAAAGGACATCATGGGTGATTTAAACGGAGAATAACAATTATTGCGATATTATATTTGTATTTAACTGATTTATTACATTATATATACGAGAAAGGCATTTCCTAAAGGAAATGCAACCACGAAGCTAAGGAAAATTAAACAAACGGCCACACTTTGGTTCGTTGCTTAGCCTCGTTTCATAGCAATTGTCAATAATTAACTTCTATTCCCATGGAAACTAGAGTTCTCTGGAACTGTTGCTTTAACCTTTGAAAAAAATTCAGTACAGATTGTGGTTCAGATAACACATATACTGAGTTTCAGAAAATATTGTAGTTTATGTCCAAATTACCGATTTTCTATCAAAATTCATCTGTTTGCTGTGATTGTCATGGGAACTGAAAAATAGAACAGTGTAATTCGGATGCAGAATAAGTCATATAGTGGGGGTAGGGGTTAGTCCCAAGTCATAATACTATTAACTTGTGCTTCAAATTATCATTTTATAAATTTTAACATCTGTTTAGACTTGTTGCTATGGTAACTGTTCGCGCTTTTGAAGACCTTTAGCAGTTTAACCTGCCAAAATTTATATGTCTTTTAGTTAATTAAAACACCTTTAGCATACGACAACAATTTATGCTAATACACAAAACATTAGCCGAAGGCAGCCCATGCGCGATCATTCACCCGATGGATCTACACCCGGGAGGCTGAATTCGGATGCTTAAATTTTATTATTGCAGTGTAAGGTTGCAGCGTAAACTTACTGTATTATTCGATAGATCGTTAATAATTAATCTCTGACAGATATTATTGGCTTTCGGGAAATATTAACAGTTCCTTTAGGACGCGGCGCTCTATCTATTTAAACAGAACTAAGACTTATACTAAAACGCAACGATACCGCTTATGATTAAAGTATAAAGCGTATTCTTTAGGAAATACTTTGTTACCAATCACGATCATACACACTATTCTGCCGACAGTCAGTATATTTGATCACACATAAAGAGAGCAGTAATTGACTCATGTAGGCGTAGGGTCTGCTAAATAACATTAGATTTAATACACACCACATTAATATAAATCGCAATTGTTATGTATAGCCGGTCTCTCTAACCTGTAGTGTATCAAGAAAATTGGGAATTTTGGGTGATTTATCCGTATTATCCAAAGAGCAATATTTCCATCAACAAATAGGTACAATTAATAACTGACGGTAAAATAACAGTACAAACAATATGATTAATGCAGTTAAATTAAGTGAGTATGTTAAGATGCGTTAAGTAGTGAGTTAGGTTTGGTAACAGTTTATACTTTCGATAATTTAAGCAGTTTACTAGAGTTCTTCCCAAAAAGCCGGTGTTATGGCGAAAAATGGGAACATAACAACAGAATCATATAAAATCATATGACTACTACCCCTATACGAGTATACCAAAATACTCTTATTCCACGAAGCCCCGTTCAACACAGAGGATGAGCAGTGAGATAGGAAATTCAGTTCAGTAGCGCTGGGATAGGTCGAAATCAACGCCTACGCAAATTCTATTGGCTGACACGAACAGCAAGGCTAAGGCAACCTCTCTAAGCTAGTTGGCCGATTAAACTGAGCCCAGATATCTCCGTACAGCACATCAGCCAATAAGCTGGTAGCTTGCACTATTTTAGTTATAACTCCCTTTGAGAGTATTCTAGCGACTGGGGGGGAACTGGCCAGCAAAGGCAAACGTATCAGTTATCCCACAAAAGCTTTTACACCGCTCCCAGAAAATGGGATTTAAGTCTATAAAATATACAAAATCACAGTTTCTAAAATATAAAAATACTCTAAACAGTTAGTCTTTCTTGCGCGGACGGCGTTTACGCAGTTTTTTAAAGCTAGCAAGAGTCCTTTTCTCTTTGGGGCGAGCCACTTTACGAGGAGGGCTATAACTCCTGGGTGAAGGGTGCAATATGATTGCATCAGAAGGTATGGGATTGCGATCGGTATATCCGCCGGTCGAAGTACCGGGTTGATTGACATCAACGTCCGGGGAGAGGGGTCTAACGGCTTTGAGAGCTCGTTTCAAGACAGCCGCTCTTACGGGTCCTGTACGAGTGGTCTGCACGAGGGCCGTGGGTGGACCATAAGTAGTTAGAAACTTCCTTGGTTTAATGGTTCTTTCCAACTCGCGTTCGCGGGCTCGGTACTCGTAAGGCCGTCGATATACTTCTTGTAACTCAGGGTGTGAGTTGACGAATAAGTCTCCATAGGCAGGGTCTTGACGGATAAAGTTTATTAAGTTGTAAGAATGGATGTCACTCGGATTAATGCTCCTGAGAAATTTACGTACATATTTGGTTGAAATACATTCTCCAACGCGCTTCAATAGTTCATAACTTGATAGGCGCGATTTCTGCTCGACGGAGGCAAACAAATAAGGATGGAACGCATAAACTCCTTCGTAAGCGCGTCCAGGATAATAGCGATGGCGTGAATCACAATGTAAATCAGCGTTCGCTTCCCAAGCTCTGATATAACGTAGTACAATCATTTCATCTACGCTCTCTAAATCATGGTTAAAGGGACAATCAAAGCTGGCGTGTCCTTTTAATTGACAATGATGGCATTGAGTCATAAATTGGGGGCAGACAGCAAAAATGTGTAAATTATTAAGCCGACAATATGCACAATAGATTTCCATCGACGGTTGCTCGTGGAAATAGGAACAAAGATCGTTGGTGTCCATAGACGTAATATGGTCTCTCGATGCGCACAGCCGACAACGTTGTCTAGAAACATAATTGGCATGGCGATAATCATACGCAGTAAGACACTGGGGACCTTGATACCATTCTAGGATGTAATCGTTGTCACTGTTCCGAGCGCGATAGGCTGAATCTCCTCAGATTCTAGACATATTGGTTCGTCTTCCCAGTCTGTTACGAATATAATTTTCGTGATCTATTCTCGGTTTATCGTTACGACGCCGCTGGGTATGATATTTAAATAGAACCATTTCCCTTTCGGTGTCTACATCGTCCGTATCATGTAAATCGATAGGATGGCCGGTAGTTAAGAAGTCCATATACGTACCATTACGATGCGTATAGCGAGCGGTTAATTTTCGATAGTCCAATTCACGCGTAAGTTGCTCTTGGGACATCGGCGGTTCGATATAACGACCATCGTCCTCCGTAATAGTCGGATCGGCTTCACCGCGTATCAAGCTATCCACAAACGCTTGTAAAGGTAGAGTATATCGCTCTCTAATACCAAGGTCATCTTCTATCAATTCCGTCATATCTGTTATCTGAGTTTATTAATATCAATATGAGTTAATATTTTAGGCAAGCGGGCGTCGCTGCCTACTAGGCTTTTGCCCCAGGACAGTGGGTTTCTCAGCGCCGATGTACCGCTGTCGCAGTGTTTACGCCAACATGTAGCAACAGCACGACAACGATAACCGGCACAAGTCCCACCACTGTCCGTCCCAAAGGCTTGAATCCACTTGAGGTTATCTCGGTAGAGTTAGGGCTACTTTACAATTGCGATTAGCTACTGTAAACACACTTTAGTAGTAACATTCACCTATAAACGCACAAATTCCATACAATCATTACTTACTGCACACATGCAGGCCATTTGTTCGTTAGTCAGTGTCTTCCAGAATGTCACGTTATTACTATGTATCCTTGGATACTAATAGTGCGCTATGTATCCTCTTAGGCTACGCAATGGGGCAAGCCTTTTATTGTTCCTTTAACTTGCTTCTAATTCTAGCGTGGGTGTTGACATGGTGACATTATGGAAAACTAGCGGTAGAATTAGGGTAATTCTCATGCATACAGATCTGGGATGTTATTTAATAGTAATTCTTTAGTTGTCAATACCCTCTTTATGCATGATTTTATAAATTTTATCGGCTATTGACTATATGTTGGAGATTCTCGCACTTTAATACACTCAATATGAATCTCCGCTCCCATGATCTATTAATTATTGGAATTTTGGGAATGTTATAAATTGCACAAAATGACAATTTATGAAATTCATTTGAATATGAATTTAAATTTATTCCCGTGAATTTTATTATTTGATGTTAAATTGACACAAATTTTATTCCAGAGCATATCTGGGGACTCAGGATCCTTAATTCTATAAAATCGTCCTTTTAAGAATATCGGTAAATACTGCGATATCTTAATTGACTAGAAATTTTAAAGGATCGGGATTTTACAGATTTTAAGAAATATTAAATTAATATTTAGGATGGGCACCGATTTATTCCAGAACTTGTCTGGGGACGTTAACCACTGATTCTAGAATTTGTCTTTCAAGTATATCGGTGGGTGCCACGATATCTTAATCGACTAGAATTACAGATGGTCAAAAGTTTAACAGATTTATTTGCGATTTACGCTACTGTTAGAGGGACATCACGCTACTATATGTATTATTTAATATAAGGTAGAAGAGCAATATCGCACGAAGCAATGTCAGTGTGAAGAGGCAAGTCGTTTCCAAGGTCTACCCAGAGCTTGGTTTAGCCGAGACACGAGGATCTGAACTTTGCATTCCTAATACTCTGCCTACCAATAATACTTAAATATAGTAGTGGCTTTATTGTACTTTAAGAAGTACTGACATGTCATCTTACTATAGTCACGTATTTATAATATGATACGGACAGTAAGGGAAGAGAAAAGAATTATTTCTCGCCGTCGCACTAAATATATATTATAAGTAATTACGTACGTAATAAACACTAATATATTGCACTAATTTACTAAATATTCTAAAATAACATTTTACTAAATAAAATTAAAGAAAACGATTATAATAAAATTACATAATAATACATACATAAATATAAAATAAAAACAAATATAAAATGATATAGTCACACGCCCACTCCACATGCTATCACGTTATGGAGTCCCTAGATATTTGCCGGATTAGGGAAGTAGTCGTAGGAAGAGTATCTTGCCTTCCATAGTTTTCGGACAGTTTTCGGTCTCTTTCCAGTAAACATAAACGACTAGCTGGGCGATTGAGTTGTTGTGTTACTTTCTCCGCTCCCTTGGCCTGTCTAATTTCTGCAGTGGTAAGATGAGGAGGCCATTCTTCTTCTTCTTTACTTAAGGAGTCGGATCCACCTAACCAGCCTGGAGTATCTATCAGTTCTTGAGGAGTTGCTCCTCTGGAAGCGATGTCGGCTGGATTAATCGTCCCAAGGCAATGTCTCCATTGATCTACATTGGAGTTAATATCGTCATTATCTGAGGAGTATGGTGTTCCCTCAGTTGGATCGTCCACATCACTGCTCTCCACTTCCCCCTTTACTTGGTATACCTGTTGTTGAGGTAATCTCTCTTTGAGAGTTCTACGGGAAGGGCCAGTGAAGTACCAACCTACTCTAGTTCTTACCGCATAGGTTTGCAGTGGCTGTGGTTGAGCAGGCCGTTTCTCCAATGTCTCTAGCGCCTCA